>JAGKTI010011579.1:0-26115 GCA_018397915.1 Birgus latro | reverse complement strand
ATTCATCTCTGCAACTTTTCTCTGCTGAGCATTAATCCTAAGTTGAGAGGCTTAGGGTTACTTCTAGATGATTCTCTTTGTCAAGATGTGTCAGCAAGGGAAGTGACGGACATTCCCTAAGTGTAAAGCAGACGCATTCCAAACTTAGGCGAGCTTTCGCCCGTCGAATATTTTAATGTTTAATGAATAACAAATATAATAAATAAAAAATGGAAGTAAAGGGTGTTTTTGTAGCCTTTGTATATTGGTAAAGGAAGTCAGGAAAAAAAAAAAATCCGCCTCTGTACCAGAGACTAATAAGTTCGAGCTGGGGACGAAATTCTGTAAAATTGAGTAAAAAGTCCCAAAACTGCTTCAGACCCAGTAAAGATGAAAAAAAAAAAAATCTCTTTCTGGGATGAAGTCCTCGAAGTGGCTCAAAACTCAATAATAATGAGAAACATCCTTTTTTGCAGAAATTAAGTCCTAATCAATATTAGGAATTTCTGCAGCGTCAGTGGAAGGCATACATCTGTTCAGGTTGTCAGTGAATGACACTGTTTTGTTGAGAGTTATTTCAGCATGCAACTTAGAGGGACAGGGCTCAAAAGCACAGGTCAACCAACCTTACACATATGTTGACACAAAGATACACAGTGCTGGACACAATACAATGTAACTGACTAAATACACTAGTAAGGACACAGAGGACCTGAGTTGGGCTACAGGTGACTAGGTAGCTGTAGGAGTTGACCAGGTGTAGGAGGGGTCCCGTCGGGCGTGCTCTCTCTCAGGCAGCACGGGACCACTGTCGGGGGCCAGGTCATCTGGTGTGGGCTGCTGGGCGGTGTAGAGGGTGGCCTTTCCCTGATGGGGCCTTGGTGGGTGATTCGGCCCTCAGGACTGGGGCTGAACAGAGCAAGCAGGCGCGCTTCCTTGCATCTGCTCCTGGAGGAGGACTGCTCATCGGCTGGGCTGGTAAGGCCTCGTCCGGGAGTCCTGAGGACACCCCTGGATGGCTGGGGGCTGTGGCCTCGCTTCAGTCGAGAGGTCGTCAGGGGCTGCCTACGGTGTCTCTTCCACCAGGAGTCCGGCAGCGAGGGGTGACATAGGGGAGCTGGCTGCAGTGAGCGTTTCCCCAGGCTCACTATGTGGCAGCTCGGGATCCTCTCCAGCTGCAATTCTGCTGGGAGGCTAGCTCTGTAGGGAGAGCAAGAGGGACATCCCACTCTCCCACTGGCCTCTGGAGGGGTGAGGCGAGCAAGGGGTGTTACCCTTGAGGGGCATCGCAGGGGTAGCAGACAAGGGAAGGACAGTGGCCATTCCCTCCCCGACAGGCAAGGTGGTTGCTGCCACGATTCTGCTGGACCTTGGGACTGCGGGTGAGAGGAGGACAGTAGCCGTCCTCTCCCCGGTGAGTACAGTGGACATCGCCACGGTCCTGCTCCCGGTGGAGGTGGCAGATGAGGGAAGGACAGTGGCCGTTCCCTCCCCAGTGGGCACAGTGGGCGCCTCCGGTTTTGCTTGTGCCTGGGTGGACAGTGGCCGTCCTCTCCCATGCGTGTACAGTGGAGGTTGCTGCGCTCCTGCTCCCAGCGGAGGCTGCAGGTGAGGGGGCATTCCTTCCCCAGCAGGTACAGTGGACACCGCCATGGTCCTGCAGGGGGTAGTAGGTGAGAGGAGTACAGTGGCCGTCCTCTCCCTGACGAGTCAAGTGGCCGTCGTCGTGTTCCTACTTGGGACTGTTGAGAAACAAGTCCCACCCCAATCCTGGCGAGTGCTGGTCTGGGTAGAGAGTAGTGCAGCAGGGCGGCGTAGCTCCCGCAGGCTCTGTTGAGGGGAAGAGGGGCGCATGGTGTCGGGGGATGTATGCCCGTCTTGCTCGGGCCCTTTCTGCGCCTCCCTGTGGTCTCCCCTTGGTGCTGGTATTTCACTTTTATTCCCTTTTTGGTTCCATGGGCCTTTTTTGACTGGCGTAAGAATCATTAATATGAGCATGAGTAGAACAGTTACCACTGTAATTGGGACTGGGAATAAGTGGAAGAAGCCTGTATTTTCCCTAGCACTAGATTGCAATAAAGGTTAAAATGATACAGTAAGGTATAGGAAAACAGACTTTATTGACTCCTTTCAGAGATGGGAGTCAGTGGTGCAGTGGTTAGCAGTTCCAGCTCGCCAATGGAAAATCAGCAGTTTGATTTTTATGCCAGTCAAGCTGTTGGACAAAGTTGGTTTCTCCCTTGTCCCCCTGCTCACCCACAGTACAACTGGGGACCTCGATGTAATTTTGACTGTTGCATGTTGTATTCTACCTTTATGACTTATCTCCCTTAAAGTTGCCAATATATGAAAGTTCTCAGAATATTTCGTGTTTCCTTTACCCCTGCGAATTTTACCATGTACTGTATATATAATCATTATCATCATTGTACACCGCCACCACCACCATCATTATCATCACAGCCATCACAATCGTCACCACCATCATCATTATCACCACCATCATTACCACCACCATCACCACCACCACAACCATCATCATCACTACCATCAACACCACCACAATCATCATCACCACCACCTCAACTCTCCCACGTAAGGATGAGATAAGGTAGGATCCGTAAAACAAGGAAAGAGAAAGTATATATGTATTTTCCATTAAAAAAGAAGTCTTATATAACCTGTATATATTTTCAAAACCTTCATAACCATTATAAATTTTTTAAAACTTACTTCACTCCAAAAAATTAATATAAAAAATGGTTTTAATATTATTCTGAATATTATCTTCGCTATACTGTGTGTATTTCCTCTATATACAGACAGATTCATTTTCTAGGTGACAAAAGGCTTCCTAACACCTCTTCCTAAGTGATTTATTTTGCTTATTACATTTTTAAATTTTCTACGCTATTTTATTTTAATATTGAGTGGAGGATGAGACTAACTAGGAGAGAGGAAGGTGCAGGGGTAAAGCAAAGTGGATGACAGGATGACAGAGATAGAGAGATAGAGACAATGACAGGCAGACAGATAGCCAGACAGATAATACTAAGTTTGTATCAGTGACACAAAAAAATTACTGACGTGCATTAAGCATAATAAATCACGAAGGAATCGGTGTTAAGAAATCTTGAAAGCCACACCTATTAATCTAAGCTCAGGTAATAATAATAAAAATAAAATGCTGCTGGCTGAGATCACTGATATGAGCTACGTACGGGATCTCGCTTATAACAAGTAAAATAATATTGTGTTAATACTGTTTACATAATTCAAAATAAAGCAGTTAATGTACCTAAATTCTCGCTGATCATTCACATCTCCATTACTGAATTTCACGGATCAACTTTCTGGGGGATCACTTTTTTTTTTCCTGTTATTTTGTTTTTGTGCCTCCACATTATCTTATTTTGAACCTGGTGACCGCTGGCTCGTCACCTTATTGCAGTCCTCCATCCTCCTCTCAAGGAATAGGGAGGGAGTTGAGGGACATTTGTATAACCGTGGATAGTTCTCAGATATATCAATGCCACCAAATGCAAAAAATCCTTCTCCAGTCCCTCTCCTAAAATTTGTATTGAGTTTTAATCCAAATAAACATCTAAACATCTCAATAAACAAATATGGTACAGTATCTATGTTTATGTCCCTCACCTAATATTGTATTCAGTTTTAATCCAAATACTGGTAAACATCTTAATAAACAAATACGGTAGAGCATCAGTGTTAACTAGATATGCGATGGTACAGCTTCTATGTTTACTTACTAAATATGTCTGAGGCGATTTATCACTATTGGAGAAACGGAAAAATGTGAGCATATAAAAATGATAAAAAGTAGCTGTAAAAATCTTAATAAACAAATAATGTACCGCACCTATGTTTACTAAATATGTTTCTAGCTAATTTGTAAGTATGGGAAAAACGGAAAAAGCACGAGAATATAAAAATGATAAAAATAGATTTGAGACACATTTTTGAGCACTGTTAGTATAAAACTTGTCTTTCTGAATAATGTATCTGTATATGTGACTATATTTAAAAGCCTTCTCACACTACTTATTTCTAACTATCACCCTCTCCATTCTATCTACCAGCCAATGCTTTCTCTCTACTGTATCTATCTATTTCTTCTATCACCCACTCCTGACATCTGGCAATTTTTTTTTCACCTTTAGGCAAACTTTTTCCCGACAAAGACGAACAATACGAACTTAGTGCCAAAATCCAGCACAATTCCCCCCCCCCCTTCAAAATGTCTCTCCCAAGTTGAATAGAAGTACCAGATGGCAGGAGGCATAAGCATGTGGAGAGGATGGAGAGACTAACTAGAAGAGTGTATGTGAGTGACGTGGAGGGGGAGACCGAGGATAAGATGGAGGGATGGAGTAAAGCAGTATCTGAAAGAAGGGGGTGTAAGCTAGGTGGATGGAGTGAGAGAGTGAGAGACTAACTAGGGGTGTAGGTGTGTGGTGGGCAGGGGAGAGGGAGGGGGAAACTGAAGATGAGATGGAGGGATGGAGTAGAGAAGTATATGAGAGAGGGGGGTATAAGCTGGGGGGAGGGCAGGGAAATGGCAGGGGCAGGGCAACATGGAGGCAATCTGTTTATGGCCACCCTATACGGAATTAAGGTATCTGGCTATAGATAGATAGACAGTTTTTACAGAGTTTTATGTACCCCACTTCCTCCCTAATTAACTCTTCCCAATTTGACCTAAGCCATCTCAGGAAGGTTCTATCTATCTATCTACCTCTCTATCTATCTCTCTCTCAATGTCCAAATTTGCCATAAAACTCAAGGAAATGAGGAAAAACTTTTGCCAAACAATGAAGAAAGAAGGAGCTGGGTTTACTAAAATTTTGCTTTACTACAGGAATATTTTCAACATTAAACTCAGGGAAATAAAGAGAAGAAACCAGTAAAAAAAAACCTGAAGATGGCCACAGTGTTCATCCCAGGTCAGCCCGTGCATGCTGCCGAGAAACAGGAGTTTTGGTCACGGACGAGGCTGTAGCGTATGAGGTCTCTGTGGAGCTTGGATCTGTATAACTGGGGGTAGCACTGCAAATGAGGAGTTGAACGATCATTAACAACGGCTATTAGACTCTGTATACTATCTATCTACCTATTTATTGCCAGACACCTTAGTCCCATAAGGGATGGCCACAAACAAATCGCCTCCATGTCACCCTGTCCCCTGCCATTTCAATATCCTCCCTCTAATTTACACCCCCCTCACTCATTCACCTCTCTACTCCAACCCCCCATCTAATCCTTGGCCTCCACCTCCCCCTCCCCCTTCCACCTCACTCACATACACTCTCCTAGTTAGTCTCACTCTCCACCCCTCTAACTTACACCCTTGTCTCACATACCTCTCCACTAATGAGGAGAATGTATGTGAGTAAGGTGGAGTGGGGGAGGGGGAGGAGGAGACCAAGGACTCCATAAACAAAACAACAAAAGTACATGTTAGATTTGAGCACCAGAAACTAATATAAGATCATGTTTCAAAAATACAGCACAGTATATATTAGCAAATCAAACTTTCTCAATTCCAAGTTGCTACTCTTATCCTCCTATCTATCTACCTAGAGCCAGATGCTGTAATCCTGTAAGGGGTGGCCACAAACAAATCGGCTCCATACTGTCCTGTCTCCTGCCATTACGCTGCCCTCTCCTCAGTTTCCTCATTCAGCAACAATCTCCTAAATAATGACAGTGTTAATTGAGCATCATATCATTATATAAAAGAATAAGAACTCAAAATTAAAGGTAATGTAATATTATCATAGACACTGGCTTGTAAAAAATTGACATGGGTAGGCTGATATGAATATTCTATTACCCTATATATTGTAGCGATAATCTGGAAATCCCTATATACTGTTGCGATAATCTGGAAATCTCTATATATTGTAGCTATAATCTGGAAATTTATCACACTTCATGTATATATTTCTGGCTTATATAACTGGATACTTTATAAACCTTCACTTCTGGTGCATATATAAGGCACAGAAGAATTCAAAATTGTTTCTGGTTCACTTCAACCAAAGGCATTACAGTTGTCAGCTAAAAATACCAGGAGTCAATTTTAATAACACATCACTGCAGGGATAGTTCAATGGTATTTTCTCTATCAATTTTACGGGCCATTGGAGGCTCTGAGAGGGATTTAAGTGACCTAAATGTGATAATTTCATAAAAAGACTTATCTTGTTCCTGTTTACTGCCTTCCTCTGTGAAATACTGTACTGAGTTCCATTCTGAATAAGAGTAAAATTATTAAATTCCGAAAATCACAACAATCCTAAATAAAAAACACATGTCTTGTCACGGAAGAGTCGTGCATATTTAAATGTTTATGCAGAGGAGTTGGTGACATGGTGTTGCGGATGTGCTGTGGAAATGACACAGACAAGGACAGCGTGATATGGTACTGTACATCTTTCTGTGATATGGTACTGTTTTTTTTTATATAGTGAAGATAGTGTACCAAGATGTTACCTGGTACAAAGAATAGTACTGTACATCTTTTGTGACATGGTACTGTACTTTGATAAGGAGAAAAAGTGTACCAATATGTTAAGGGGTACAAAGAATGTAACTGTACATCTCTTGTGATATGGTACTGTATTTTGATATAGTGAAAAAAAGTGTACCAGTATGTAAACTGATATATAAACCAAAGCAATAATCTGTATCTTCCCCCAGCTATTAAAAAAAAAAAAAAAAATGCCCATGATGTTTACCACGTTGCACTGACCTCCCCATCACGTCCCTAACTCACTCTCACTCTCATTATTTTCTAGTCTGACCATGATTTAGTCTCCTGGGGGGTACAAATTACTGGTTTTAAGTGTACGATGATTCTGTTTAGTTTTGACCATCAGCTTTGTTCCTGTATGCATCTGGTATAGCCAATACCAGTACTAAAATGTGTATATGCTGCTAATGCCACTGTTGTTATAATTTTGAAGCATTTACTGTTGCTGCTGCTCCTGTTACTGCTTCTGTTATAGTTGTTTATATTTAATAAGTAACTTGTTTCACTTCTTTCTGAGAGGAGGAAGGGTTGCCATGATGGGTTGATATAGGGAATTCCCAATGCCATCACAGCTGCTGCCTTAGTGTGAATATAAGGTTCTAGTGCTGTTGTGGGTGACACTGTGGGTGTTTGCGCTGATGGTGATACTGCTGCTGCTGTTTTCACCATTGGGGGTGTTTACTGTTGTTGCTGTTATTGTTGCACTGTTGATAATGTTGTTGCCACTGCTACTGTTGGGGTGTTTACTGTTGCTGCTGCTGTTGTAGATGTTTACTTTTGCCACTGCTACTGCTGATGTGTGTTTATGCTGTTGTTGCCACTGCGACTGTTGGGGTGTTTACTGTTGCTGCTGCTGTTGTAGATGTTTACTGTTGCCACTGCTACTGTTGTTGGTGGTGTTTACTGTTTACAGGTGTTCAGTAAGTCGTTCACTCCACCTCCTCCTGAAGGGACGCAGAGCCACCATGACGGGTAGTAGGATGCCGAGTGCTGCCAACGCTGCCGCCTGGGTGTTGATCACTATGGCCTCGTTGCCCAGCTGAGAATATGTGCTTTTCTGGGTCTCGGGGTCCCTGTCAGGCCAGGCAAGGGACGAGGGTGTTAGTGGTGAGATTAGGACAGGCGGGATAGGCGCGGCCCCCCCCCCCCCTGGCATGCTTGTTGATCCCGTGACCTTAACTACTGGCTGTCAACCTCTGGGCTAATAATCACCTAATTTACATTTTACTTCAGATAACAATAGATCATTTTACTGTGCTCAAGAGAATCATAAAGCACCTCAAATGTTAAAAACCATCTCAATTAACATTTAAAAGCACTAAAAATACTGAGCACTATTTTTAATTATTTTACTTTATGATGGATGATTTTATTCATCTTAAACGAAGTGGATATGTGGCTACAATCGACCCAGGGAGGTACCATCATGGGAGTGAGATATGACAACAAGCTTGGAGAGCTGCCACAAAATCATCTCTCTTTGGCAGGAAACATTCAGTCACACATAAACAGAGTCAAAGTCCAAGCCAAGACTCTCAGACTGTTAAAAATTGTATCCCTCTGATGTCTTTTTTTCCTAAGTTTCCAGCAACCATTAGAGATTAGTCAGCTAGTTTTGGCACTTGATTTGCTTATAGTCCAGAAAAAACATTTGTACCACAGCCACCCTCGATGTGGAGCTTCCTTAAGATGAAACATAGCATCATTTGACTGACTGATTAATTTCCAGCATCTGTTGTTACGTAATTAGCTGGTTTGGCACTTGGTTTGGCTTTCAGTCCACAGAAAATTTTAGCTTAACTTCAGTATAGACAAGCTCGATATGAAGATTCTTTATGATGAATTATGGTGCCATTTTTATGTTTATTATTTATGATTGGATGATGATGATTTATGTATATACAGTGGAATCTCAGCATACAATATCAATTGGGGGAAGCTTGATCTGATAAAGCCAAAAATCTATTATATCTGACGTTTCTCTGAGATGGGATTTCAAACACATGTTTGAAAATAAATAAGTAGAACAGTATATCCTAGTACTAAATATGAAAACTATACCCTTTTTACACTAACTTGGCCCATCATTTCGCCCTTTTGAAGTTTATTTCACATCCTCGTACACACGTACTTCAACTCACTGTACCCCACTTAACAGAAATTGTTTGTTATGGCTGATGGAAGGCAGGTGGATTTGTGGTATCTGTTAAATCTAATATTTTGGTCTATCGAGGTACATTAAATCGAGGTTGAAATTGGGTTGAAAGGCTTAACACGCCAGAGGTCACGGAATCAATAGCCAATACACCATCCTGCACCACCCATGCACCCATAAACCCCACAGAACGAAGTAGAAGAAGAGGCATTCCCAGCAACGTCCACCAGAAGCTGACTGAGAGAGTAAACGAGAGAAGTTATTAGTGGTTGTAACTTATGGCTGGTTGTAACTTGCGTGGTTGTAACTCAAGGCTTTACCATACGTCCAAAGGCAGTGGTCGGCTAAAATATTCCACGTTTAATAAGACACTAAACAAGAGAAGTTATTAGCAGTTGTAATTTGAAGCTCATCTCCAAATTCTAAATGTCCATAACCTCTACCTGATTCATGGTTGTAAATAAAGTTGCTTCTTTATTAGTGGCTGCAACTCTGCTTTACCATACATCCAGTGACAGTGGTTGGCTTTAATATTTCCCTTATAACTTACTAACTGATTCATGGTTTACAAGTGAGAGTGGTTCCTTTCATTTACCTACCATGCATCCATTTTGTTGTTAATCAAGGAAAGAGTACAGTACAGCAGTAATATTTGAAGCACACACTGTACTACTATTTTTGTCCCTAACAGATTCTAATGCTGAGCACAGAACACCTAACAGCTAAGCATATTAGAAATTGGTGATGGGGGGACATATTTATGCAGTGGTATCGATATAACTGGACATCTCTCTCCCTATCCCCTGAAAAGATGCTGCACTGCAGGAAAAGGGAATCTTCAGCCAGTTGTTCACTGGGTTGAGGTTAAGATGAGCCTGGGGTTGCAACTACTACTACTACTACTACAACTATTACTACTACTACTACTACTACTTAAGGAACAATAAAAGCAGTATCTATTGTAATTCATACAGCCTCTTACAATTTATAGCAACTATGCCAATCCACTTCATGAAATTGTAAAAGTGAAAAGTATGGATGCACTTCACTTAACAACACTCAATAACTTCCATTCCTTGTCACAGAGTTGCCTACCACTGACTCTGGAAGCAGGCAATAGGGAAGGAAATACAAACATGTTAATGTAATGGGGTGTATAAACACCCGCGTTGTCTAGAGGCAAAGTGGGGATCCTCTTTGGCTCAGTGGAAACGTGCGAGCGATTCAAGCGTGAGGGCCTGAGATCAAATCTCGGCCAGGACAGTGATCAATTTATTCAGTTTCATTTCAGTTATTACATTGGTTGGCAGTGGAGTGGTGTGGGATGTGAGGCAAGGGCCTTGAGGGCCATATACAGTATGATTTGTTGTCAGCCTTACATACCAGTGGTGGCCTTCAATGCACTACGCTACCATGTGGGTGTGTAAAACTGACCAAATTAATCACTAGGGGTAGAAAAGAGTGATGTAATGGGGTGTATAAAAGCCCGCGTTGCCCAGAGGCAAAGTGGGGATCCTCTCTTTGGCTCAGTGGTAACGTGCACACAACTCAAGCGCGAGGGCCTGAGATTGAATCTCGGCCAGAACAGTGATTAATTTATTCAGTTTCATTTCAGTTTATTACATTAAAATTTAAGAACCGGTTAACAGCAGCAGAGGAAAGGGACGAGGAAACTCCCTGAAAACAATGAAGCAAATTTGTGAGACATTCCTGATGCACTGCTAAGGATCAATGCTAAGGAAAAAAGTGAGTTAATAAGCATGCAAGCCATCATCAATAGTCAATAAAAGCATCATCAATAGGAAGTCAGGTGAAGCATTTACTGACATATATACAGCTTGGTTTAGTAATGTTTCTATACACAAGGCAGTCTTACAAAACATATCTTATACTTTCCTCTCCTCATTCACCCCTCAGCACTCATGGGTGGTAAATTCTGCATCAATATAGCCTCCCTTAATGACTGCTATGTCTGGATCAGAGATGTAACCAAAGGGGTGGCTGAGGACTGCAATCTCATCAGTATTAAGGAATCTGCCTAACAAATCTTCCTGTGATTTATTTATTACACCTTACTCACCTCTCCTGTGTTACATAAATCCTTTCAATTTCACCAAACTCTGCATAAATAACATACAAAAGGATACTAACCATGCATGTCCAAAAATAAATCACTGAGGATGAGGTGTTAGGGAGCTTCCTTAACTGACGAGAATTAAGTGTGGGTGGCATCCGTGAAATACACCAAGCCACCCAAATGGTCATTCCAGATTTTCAGGGGAATGCTTCGAGACTCCAAAAGAGTTCTCCTTGGCCCACCCACTGGTTGCTGTGTTTCAAATATCATAGTGACATTCCTGATCTGGCCTTGCACTCTTGTTGGTTAATGAGGCTCCCTAACACCCCTTCCTTAGTGATTTACTTTTGGATATGGCTGGTGAATACACAATTACAGTATATGTTACTTAGGCTGAGTAAGGCAATATTGGAAGGATTTATGTAACATAGGTGAGGACAGCAGGTGTGATAAAATAAATTGCTTACAAAATGGTGTTAGCGAACTTCCTCAACCGAAAAGAACACTGGCCCTGCGCACCATCTACAACACACAGCTGCACACTTACATGCACAATCTCATCACATAAAATTAGATCTTGCTTAATCAGGGAAGAAATATTAAGTGATTTAGAATTATTGACTAAGCTATTTCAAATGAAGTGTGATGGAATTATAACTAATACATTCTGTACATGCAAGCCTATGCAATCACAATGATGCACATGCACACACGCCTCTACATATATCAATAACGTTTTAAATGATAGTGATGTGATATGGATAATGGCTAAAAATTAATCTCTTCAGCTAATGGATATAATTTCTACTTCATTCTTTCTAACTGCAAATGTTTTTATTCAGCCTGGGAAAGCTCAGCAATACATTAATTTCATTCCTTTCATTCATTTATAAAGGCTCCAACAGGCATGCATTGGGTATCCACACCGCTCAATCTCTGGCAGCCTCCCTATTCAGTCCCTTATCCCTGAGGTCATACTCTATGACCTTCTCCAAGGTCTTTTTCATTCTGCCTCTCACAACCCCATCCCCGATGTTCGCACTTCTCACTTTCCACATCAAATTGTAATCCTCCATCCTCTCCGCATGCCCAAAGCATCTCAGTCTACCCCTTCTCATCACAACACCAATACACTCCAGTCCCATCCTTCCTCTCAACTCTTCAACCATAAACCTAGCTCTCCCCCCCCCCCAGGTCTCACATTCAAGGACACACTACACATCCATCTAATCAGTCTCTCCTGTGCTGAATAAAATCATGTTGCTATTGCTGCTGTTGTAGGTTTATAAGGACGTGAATCCAGTGGACTGCAGGCTGAAGTTTCCCCTCTCCTGCAGCCCACCATTCTCTTCTCAGGGACAGGCAGGGAAATTAGGGACCTTTGTATAACCAGACAGTGGGTGGAGAAGCTGCCTGGGTATTTCAGTGCCACCACATGAAGGCATCCCTTTATAGCACCAAAATATTTTGTAATTACCAAGAAGAAAGTGGAATTTGTCATCAGGGTGAAGGGATTAAAAATGGGCCATAATTTTTTTCTCTGTCTTCACTACCCAAGATGAACTGCTGAAGAGAATTACTAGACTCTTTTCACTTTAACTTGGCCTCAAATTGCCATCAGTCCATCTTGAAAACTGAATTCAGACAAGAGATTAACACTATAATATGGTGCTAGTCACAAGGAAGTGCTATGGAAAGGAGACAGAGCTGTAGCATTGCCTTTTTCTGCCACTGAGCTATGTGAAATAAGCTCCAAAAAGAAGAAAATCTGGGCCGAGTTCAGATGAACGTACTACAGTATATGTATTTCACTGCATTCATTTTTTATTCAGAAAGTGGCCTAACAACAATAATACCTATCTATCTACTGCCAGACACCTTAATCCCATACGGCAGCAATTTTCAACCAATGTGCCGCGAAGCATCTGCTGGTGTGCCGTGAGAGTTTTAATAGCATTTGGATAGCATTTTAGAAAACAGGATTTGGATATGTTTTGGCATTACTGGTACTTTTATGGAGTGCATTAAACTCCTTTCTTTCAATGAAGCAACATGTGTTCTTTATTAAAAGCTCGAATGGCAGTTTTAAAATCTCACTTGAATTCCGTAGTGTAGAACCACAACTATGCACAAAACTCTCACATTCTTTCGAAAACCATGATCAACAATATACTTTGGCAAAAAGATGAATAAATTGTTAGTTTTTTCTTTTTTATTTATGAACATATTCCTACAACTCATTTTCTTTTACATGATCAAATCTGTCCTTTAATACCGATGATGCACCTCGACCATTTTAGTGCCTGGCTCACTGTACTGTACGATGAAAAAAGGTTGAAAATCACTGCCATAAGGGGTGGCCACAAACAAATCACCAGCATGTCGTCCTGTCCCCTGCCATTTCACCGCCCTGCTCACACCTCCCTCTCTCAATAATATAATGACAGTAATTTCCTGAATAATTTAAACTCCAAACATAACAAGTACCAAACAGAATTTTTAAGTGAGAAAAAACATGCACAAAATATTCATAAGGCTGCAATTTGGTTACTAATGATTGAAAACTTGGGTAAACTCAATTATATAAAAACTTTGGTACCCATCTCACTGATAAGCAATATTTAAACATGAGCAATCACAATTTTTAAAATGAAACTAAATCCAATTGCTACTATACTGTTCTACCTTAAGCTGCAACAAGAATCCTGTCACCTCTTTTTTTTCTCTCTCTCTCTCTCTCTCTCTGGACTTTGGAAATTAATTTTATGGATATGCAGCAACCAACACTGATCACTTTTTGGCTAAACATCATTATAAACTGTGTCAGTTGCTTCAGATTAAATATATTCCTAAAGGCCATGCTATACTCTTTTCATTCTAACTTGGCCTAAATTTGCCATCTCCCCATCTTCAATGCTGACATGCAACAACAGATTAACACTAGCATACGACACTACTCCTGAGGAAAGTCTATTCGAAGGATGTTGAGCTGCGGCACTGTCTTTTTCTGCCACTGAGCTATGTCAACTACACAAAGACAACAATCTGTGCCAATTTAAGGTGAGAGAACTATAGCATGTGTATACCTCTGTCATCTAATGGCTGCTCTCCAATCTTCAATATTCTACAGCACCTCTGGTCAGTCTCTTTACCCTAAGGTTTTTATGCAACACCTCACCACATGTCTTCGTGGGTCTGTCTCTTGATACTGCCTTCAGCATTCACAGCCATCAATCTGCCTTTGTGAGAACTGAAGGTAGAGTTGTGAGATGGAGACTGAAAAAGACCTGGGACAAAGCCATGGGTGTGACCTCAGGGATAAAAGGACTGAAGAGAGAGGCTGCTAGAGAGTGAGAAGCATGGACAGCTGCCATTAAGTGACCAAGGCTGATGCAAGCAAGGATGTTGGAGCCTTTATAAACAAACAAATAATACTTATCACTCTACTGTCAATATTCGCATCCCTATTCATTACTCTGTCCTCAACACTCATATCCACACTCATCCTCGCCCAATTAACTTCCCTGATTCTCTCTACATATCTCTACAGCAAATTAACTTTCAAATTCCACGCAGGAAGAGGTGGGATAAGGAACAGGAAATGTGTTGCTGATCCACTGGCAAACATAATTTCTAAAATGTACACAAAAACAAAATTAATGGTAGTGGCAGCAGTGCAGTAGTGGAAAACTCAGGCTCATTTAAATGTGAACCCAGTGGACTGCAGGCTGAAGCTGTCTTGTCTGTGGTCCACCATCCTCCATTTAGGGGTTAGGGAAGGGACGAAGGGACGTTTGTATGACCAGGCAGCTTCATCACCCAGTTATATCAGTGCCACAACATGAAGGCATCCCTCACCACCATATAAAATAAATAACAGGAAGCAGCAGTGGATGTAAAACAAAAATCAATATACATACTATTCTTTATGTACGCATGATATCACATGTTCACATCACCCCCACACACAGATACAGTCAGTCCTCAGTTATATTTTCAATTCAGGTTTTCATTTTTAAATTAAGTTACTCATCAATTAACATCTTTTCTTCACTAAAAATGGCTTGTGCATTATTAACATTTTTTCTTTCCTTAAAACTGCTTGTGTGTGTGTGTGTTTTTTTTCTGTAAAGTCAGAAATGAGTGCTTGACCTGTATTTTCAAAGGGTAAGGACACTCCCTAACACCTCCACCTCAGCAATTTATTTTTGGATATGGCAGGTTCACAGCCTTTTGTAAATTATCCATGCAGAGCAGGGTGATGGTTGAAAAAGCTATATAAAAGAGAACAGGGCAGGAAGGCGTAATAAGGAAAATAAATTACTTAGGAAAAGGTGTTAGGGGGCTTCTTTAACTAACAACAATACCATCATTTTTGCAGAGTAGGACAATGGCTGAAAGAATTATATAACAGAGAACAGGACAATAAGATGTAATAAGGAAAATAAATCACTTAGGAAAAGGTGTTAGGGAGCTTCCTTAACCAACAAGAATACTGGTCACACTTGAAATTTAAAACCCTTTCAGTACTATTATGCTTTAAAATTTATTCTTTCTACCTCCTTCCGATTTTACTCTACTTATGATTTTTGGGAAGAACTGAGGATGAGATAGAGGGATGACGTGGGCAGATGTATGACAGAGGGGGTGAGAGCTGGAGGAAGGACAGTCAAATGTCAGAGGATAGGGCAACATGGAGGTGATTTGTTTGTGGCCACTCCTTATGGGATTAAGGTGTCTGACGGTAGAAAGACAGGCAGCTACATAGTAGTGAAGAGATGACAGAATTATGTGGAGGTGATTTTGTTTGTGGCCACCCCTTATGGGATTATGGAATTTGGAAATAGATAGATAGATTGATAGACAGATAGATAGATAGACTGACTGATACTGATAGACTGAAGTGAAGACAATATCGAAGACAATATGTAATCCTCCCAAATGTTAGAGGACGGAGTGATATGGAGGTGATTTGTTTGTGGCCACCCCTTATGGGATTAAGGTATTTGGCAACAGACAGATACAGCAGATAGATAGATAGATAAATAAACAGGATTTCTAGTAGAGGAGGGGTTATGCAATATGTAATCCCTCCAGTCTGAGCAATAAGTAAAAAAGTATGAAAAAGTCTGAGAAAAGCAAGAGTGAACAAAAAAATACACACCCTGACCAAAGGGGTTAAACAAGCATTTAGTCTACAAACATCCTGGATTTTAACTGTGGACTGACTGCACTCTAAACTCTATATATATATTAAAAAAAGTTCAGGTATGTAAATTAGCAGAAGAGCCTGGGATCCCAGGCCAACCGCTCCTACTTGTCATCTTCGTGGCTATACACAAATAAGGTGTATAAAACTGAGTAGAGATTTCAGTAAATATTTAGCAGAAACCACACATGGAATTCCAGTAGAGTGTTTTCTGTTTATATCTCATTTGTGTCCTTAAGTGCAAGGTCTCTGGAGGTTAGGTTTATGACTGAAGAACAGAGAGGAAGGATGGGACTGCAGTATACTGGAGTTGTGATGAAGAGGGGCAGAAAGAGATGGTTTGGGCATGTGGAGAGGATGGAGGATGACAAATGGGTGCAGAAAGCGAGAAGTGTGAACATTCGGGGTGGGGCTGCAAGAGACAGACCGAAAAAAACCTCGGACGAAGTCACAGGGTGAGGACTGGATAGAAAGCCTGCCAGGGATTGAGCAGTGTGGTGAGCTGCCACTGGCTGACAAAGGCTGATGTATTCAAGCATGCTGGCCTTTATATATAAAAGATACAATGCAATTTGATGACACTTTTTTTTACGATACTTCTGTCGCTGATTAACTCCTTCCCCCCCCTTTGAGGTTGGGTCATTAACAACTCCAGGGGTAGTTTGAGTTAGAAGTGTCACAGAAGAAAAGTGTTACCAAATGATGAGATATAAGGAGAAAATAGTTGTGGTTTCTGCTAAATATTATCCGAGATTTCCCCCACAGCTGGGAACTGGTACAGAAAATGAGCTACGATACTGAAAATGAGATCTGGTACTGAAAATCTTTATCAGTCCTACTTCCCGCAATCCACATAAGCTTTCTGGAAATGTACAGTAGGTTTATCAATCAGAGGTGAAATTTTACCTTAATCTAGGAGTAAAGAGGGGAAAGAAGTGAAGTCTGTTTATGTTCAAGCAGTAAAATGGGGGGAAGAAGTCAGACATGTAGAAACAGAGCTTCAAAAGAAATTCAGTAACAGTCTCCATATTCACTAGAGTACCAGTAATTCTCACAAATTTCTGTTTCTCTAATTTATCAGGTCCCAGCTCCAAAGGCCCCTCTACTCTCAATCTCTCAGGGTAAAAATAAATCTATGAGATGTGTTAACGAAAATAGTGATAGGTCTTTCAGGGTAGGTCAAAATAAAATCTATCAGTGTACAATATAAACAAAAAACCAGCACAAATGAAGTGATGGAGAGTCCTTGTTACAAACTGTTTTTTTTTTTACTTGTTTTTGGGGGGTTCCATAGAAAATTATGGAAAATCTGTCTGGTAAATAACTGAATTAAATTACTGTATATACTTTACTGATTTATTCCTGCTACTTCCAAATAATTTTATTCAAGTTAGGAATGGTCTCTCTAGAAGGGGTAAATATTTCTAACTTCTCCGTCTAGAACAGTCTTGTCTATGTCTCTCTAAAATAAAAATAAAATGGATGGATGGATAAAAAACACGTCCTCTGTCTTACGAAGATGAAATTTCATTGCTGGCTAAAAAGTTGGTTTGCCATTTTCTTCTCAATTTATGGTGCAGTTGGGGACAAAAGTTTATCTAATACTTAACCCCTTCTACTTCCCACTTTCCTCTGGTGGCTACCGATCAGAAGGTGAGGGAGGCTTGGTATGTTTCTCTGGCCACAGATAACTGAGGCTAATAATCTAAAATAGAGAGAAGCTTGGTATTTTTCTTTGGCCATAGATGATTCCCCTTGATATGATGCCGCAGAGGAAAGTGACGGTCAGGTCCTAAAGGTGAAGTAAACACAGTGATATAGTAGACCAACTTTCATCCCAGTCTTGTGTGAAATAAACTGTGTCCTTTTGGATGAACACCCCAGGCTTATAACAAGGACTTCTTTCTGTATTGCAAAGAGGATACATGTCTATCAATCATGAGCCATCCCTCTACTCATGTTCTCTGTAGTAGTAAGTCTTCTGGGTCATGACATAGTGTGAGCTTGAGGGTGGGTCAACAATGGCCACTGCCTGGGTGCCAACACGAGCATAACGGGAGGAGTAGAGCAGGAAGCCCATCAGAATAGCCAGCGCAGCCAGACAGGCCGCCTGGGCGTTGATCACCCACGTCTCATCAACAAACTTGGAGTAGTCTGACCTGTCGGGTGCAGGTGAAGGTGCCAGGGAAGAAAATGTGGGTCTAATGAGTTGAGATAATGCGTGAGGAGAAGAGTGAGGTTCTAGTGAGTCAGAGATGCTTATGGAGTGATCTCTGGCAAAACAGTGTGAGGTGCCATGTTAGCTTCATATGTGACCAATGCAGTTTTACACCATGCCTTCCCTTCTTTAAGGGAAGCAGCACTCAATGACCAGAAGGTCTTCCTGATGTCAACCAAATGCCTTGCAGTGGAAAAGAATGTTCAACTCCCTGGCACATAACGCATTAAAATCCACCAGACCACAATGGTCACTTATGTTATCTTTGAGTACTGTGTGTTGAGTCTACAGTAAGTCCTCATTATATCACTTCTCTTATGCCAACTGCCTATTGACCAATGGAGTGCGAGTCACAGATCCAACTGTGCTTACAAGGGAGCAGAGCCACAGATCAGGCCAGGTCCAATGAAAGCTGCACTTCAAATTTCCCTGGCACAGCAGAGAAAAACACACCATGACATCTCATGGTACCAGTCCTCCTTTCGGCACAAAGTCACCTAGCACTGTACCATTTTCAATTCCACAGCCAAGAGGAATGATAATTTGCCATCACCATCTGATGGCATCATACCTTCCTTGTATTTGCTTGTGCAACTTTACACACACTGATGCCCAAATGTAGAACAATACAATGTTCTTCTTCACTGTCGTGTCCTGCACGTACTACGTGGCATATCTATCACTGCAATGATACAAAATCTGAATAAGACAGTCACTTTTAGTTGTTTCTTGAACAAAGAGCAGGGTTCCAGAGCAAATAAACTGCACTCCATAAATTATTAAGCCTTCAGTGTTACCTATAAAGCTGATATGCCAGTTTATTATTACAGAACAAACAATGTACAATAAAAAGCAGTAATATTTTGAACCACTTCCCTGACTTACAATGAGGACTGACTGTATAATAAAACAAGGGAGTTATCTCTGTTCTAGACACTCACTCAATGGAACTAACACAGACCTCAAACTGTAATGCAAACTGAATAATAACTAACACACTGCACAACAAAGGTGAAGAAGAAGATAAAGAAGAGGGGGAAAAAAGTTGAGGCATGCAAGGCTCTAAGTTTAAATCCAACTAAGTCTTCTACTCCTACTTCTGCTGCAATGATGATAGTCAAATCTGTAACAGGCTCAAAAATGTACTGTACACTCACAATCCAAAGTCTCTGTACTACCCTGGCCGGGAGAATAAAGCCGGGATGGAAGTACAGTAATGATGTAACGAGGCACTACTACAAAGAGGTTCAAACTTCACCCCCAAAACTGTATTAATTCAAACTGGGTCAAACTGGGCCTCCTGCTTCAAGGGTGAGTGATAGCCAGGATCAACCCATCCCCATACTGGTGAAGCACACATAAGGAAGTGGTGCCTGTACGAAGAATGATGTATGAAAAAGTGAAAGTATTGTACCTGTATTAGTTCATTTGTTCATTATTACTGTCTTTAGTTATTTTTATTTATGTCAACAGCATTATGGAGACTTTGGACTGTGACTGTACTGAAGAGATATGAAAAAATGGAAGACTGCACATTAGCTTTGCAATGTATACTGGTGTAATTCTGCAACATACATGGTGCATAAATCGTGCTGTGGAGTGCACGAAAGTACACCAGCTGAAAGCAATCTAGTGAATTATTAAAAACAGTGGTATACAGTTTTCATAATAATAATAATAATGGAGGGAGAATATACGAACACTGATATTGCTTATTGTGGGTATATTCTTCCATATGAAAATTCGTAACACTGGAAAATCAAAACACAAAAAAGTAATAAAAATAGTAAAAAGTTTGTAGTGAAGATAATAATAATAAAAAAACATGCAGCTGAGTGATAAATTATCAAGACGATGAATGAACTTTCTATCTATCTATTGCCAGACACCTTAATCCCATGAGAGGTGGCCACAAACAAATTGCCTCCATGTCGCCCTGTCCCCTGCCATTTCCCTGCCCTGCCCCCAGCTCATACCCACCTCTCTCATATACCTCTCCACTCCATCCCTCCATCTCATCATTGGCCTTCCCCTTCCTGTTCCTCCCTACACCTCACCCACATACACTCACCTAGTCAGTCTCTCGCTCTCCATCCTTTCCACACTGCCACACCACCTCAATGTATTTTTCCTAACGCTTCTATCCATCCACATGAACTTTAAATGCAATGAAAGACTGATCTTGAAGAGTTGTAGTTAGTGAGAAAGTTAACCCTCTGATTTCTGTACTCCTTTTGCTCTAACTTGGCCTAGAATTGCCATCTCTCAATCCTGAATGATGAGCTGTAAAAATATATCAACACTGGAATATAATGATAGTCATGAAGAAGTGCTAGAAAGAGACTGTAAAGATGTAGGCCTGTCTTTTACTATACTCCATTTACAATAACTTGGCCAAGAACTGCCATCTCTCAATCATGAATGTTGAGCTGTAAAAATAGATCAACAAGGGAATATGGGTCACGAAGAAGTGCTACGGAGACGAAAGCTGTAGCAATATGGTGATAGTCATGAAGCAGTGCTATGAAGAGACCAAAGATGCAGCATTGTCTTTTCTGCCACTGAGCTACGTGAAATAAGCTAAAAAAAGACAAGAAATCTGGAATAAGGTAAAGTGAAAAGCGTATACTACTTCTCCCTGCAAAAAAAAAAAGTTGCAGGTGTACCAATATGAGATACAGAATTCCCTTAGACATTTTTGAAGCTTTTTGTTTCAAGGATTAACTGCAGTATGGTTGAAATCCCATCCTCATCTGAACATGGAAACTGCAGGCTAAAGCTTCCATTCTTCTGCAGTCCACCATCCTCCTTTCCGCGGGGGTGATGAGGGAAGTTTATATAACCAGGCAGG
This sequence comes from Birgus latro, assembly GCA_018397915.1. Classification (NCBI taxonomy): domain Eukaryota; kingdom Metazoa; phylum Arthropoda; class Malacostraca; order Decapoda; family Coenobitidae; genus Birgus; species Birgus latro. The sequence goes on along the minus strand of JAGKTI010011579.1, from coordinate 5,070 downwards.
TCCATCACCCAGCCATATCAGTGTCACCACATGCATGCCTCCCTCTCCAGCTCCTCTTCTACAATTAATCTATCTATCTATTGCCACATGCCTTAATACCGTGAGGGGTGGCCACAAACAAATTGCCTCCATGTCCCCCTGTCCCCCGCCATTTCACTGTCCTGCTCCCAGCTCACACTCCCATCTCTCATATACCTCTCAACTCCATCCCTCCATCTCATCCTAGGCTAAACAGAATATAATATCCAAGAGTACCATAAACATGAAGAGAGGATGGCAAAAGAGAGACTGACTGGAAGAGTGTATGTGACTGAGGGGGATGGGAAGGGGGAGGGAGACAAGAAGGTAGAAGGATGGAGTGGAGATAAATGAAAGAGGAGGGGTGTGGGTTGGAGCATGGGTAGACAAATAGTGGGGGACAGGGAGAAATGGAGGGGATTTGTTTGTGGCCACTCCTAATGGGATTAAGGCATCTGACTATACACTGATAGACCATGGGCTGTGTAAGGCTATAGACAGATAGATACACTGACTGATAGATAGATAGATAGACCATAAGATGTAACAGTTAAACATGCTACTAAAACACTGAATAGATTGATAGACAGAGAGACCATAAGCTGTGAGAGGGTTAAACATGCAACTAAAATACTGAATGGACATGACAGATAGATAGACAGATAGATAGGCAGAGAGATATAGACAGACCATAAGCTGTGAGTTTAACATGCCACTAAAACACTGAATAAAGACATACTTGAGAGTGAACAGGGCCTTCTCTGTGTATCCTGTGACAGCCGTAGCGATGGCCAGCATGAAGGTGACGATGCCGAACGTGGCGTGGACGGGAACCAGACCAGCGCGGAACTTGGCCGTACCGTGCTCACAACACAACAGGAGCCAGAAACTGAAGAATCCCACCACCAACTGCGGATACACAAACTCCAGCATTAAACACACAAGGGGCGGTATTCTGGTGTGTCAGGAAGATTACTAACACCTCTTCCAGACTGGTTTGTTTCCGATTCTGCTCCAATACCGTAGTGCTGTGTGGTTAGGAAGGTTAATAACACCTCTCCCACACTGGTTTATTTCCGATTCTGCTCTGTTGCTACACTGTTGCATGGTTAGGAAGCTTACTAACACCTCTTCCACACTGGTTTATTTCTGACTCTGCTCCATTATTAAATTTTTGTTATACAGGCAATCTATGTTGACTTAAAACAAATATAAGAAGCAAAAAAGAGTATGTTTAATGGATAGTTTGGAAAATGAACTGTTGAGGAGGAGGTGTTAGGGAGCTTCCTGAGCCAATGAGAATACGAATAAGATGTGCTGGCCAACTTGTAGCTAATGATAAGTGCTGGCCAACTTGTAGCTAATGATAAGTGCCGGCCAACTTGTTACTACAGCCACGTCCTCTCAGCCACCACCCAAACCTCATGGAATATTGGTGTGAAATTTACAAACAAATATCAAAATGCCAAGTGACACAGATTACCATATTATCAGTAAGAAAAAAAAATTACCTTGCCCAAAACAACTCAAAAGACAAACGGCCACTCCTTACAGGATTGTGACACCTGGCTATAGATAGATAGATGGATAGAGGTGACTACAGTATTAGGGAACGTGTGAATCTAGGGACAAATTGGTTATGTAGAGTACGGCATAATTAACAGTCTCTAAATTTAAATGCAAATGTAAAAAAAGTGGACCAGCATTTACTGCCCATACCTACACCTAATTACCAGCTGAGTATACTTTTGAAATATCTAGTATACTTTAAAAAAATGGTATATAACATTCTCTCATTAACAATGTATATACAGTTATTCTTTCAACTACAACTGAGGAGGGCAATGCAAAATCAAGCTACAAGCATTACTGTTAGGTATGTTAATGAAGCTCTATGTTAATATCACAAATCTGGAATCTGGCTCTCTGTTGGTTTGTTTTTTCTTGGAGGGAATAATCTTGCGAGCTTCTGGCCTTTGGTTCCTTCTTCCCTACATAAAATCCATAATGGGATATAATTTGGCCAGCAGGCAGTAAGTGATATATGGCTCTCTGTTGTATTGTTTTTGTTTTTTCTTGGAAGGAATGGCTTGCGGGCTCCTTGCCTTTGGTTCCCTCTTCCTTGCATTAAAAAAAAAGAAAAAGAAAAAAAGATAAACAAGCTATCAACTGCTTCATAAAACATCAAAACAATATACAGAATTCTTTTAATCTCTTACTGCCTGCTGGCCAAATTATATCCCATTATGGATTACTACATTATTAAACAGTGGGTGAAGACTAACATCTGGATCTTAATTTCATGACTACAGGCTGGTAGGTGGAGGATGGCGTGTTAACTACCATCCATGAAAATCTGAAGTGCAGGAAATTCAGGCAATAAAAGGTTAAATCACCCACACCTTACCTGCCAGTCCACTCTCACTCTCTCATTGTGTCCTGATGTGTCATGCGTTTGGTTAGTAGTGAAACGATTACTTCCATAAATGAGTTCTATTTAATGATCATACGAGCAATCTCATTCAGTATTAATATTAAAAGTACTGTATGATATGAGAGTTACTGAGGGATACTGTGCCCTATATCATATTACAGTATACTGTATTAAGTGACATTCAGTGTTATTTTCCTTTGAAGTGCAGTGCATATACAGTATTATACTATCTATCAATGTATTATACAGCATTACACTACCTATCAACTGTATATATTGTATCTATCGTATGGTATTTATTGATACTGATTTTGGCTATGTTTTGTTTTTATTTTTTCTTGGAAGGAACAATCATGTGGGCTTCTTGCCTTTGGTTCCATCTTTCTTAGAGTAAAAAAAAATCTATAACACCTTACTTCCAGAAAGCTACACAGAATTTCAAACCTGTATCATCTTAGCTTCCTAGTATAACATGACTGGGATGTAGAGACTCAATGTTGCATGCACTGTGAATGATCATACTCTACTCTATAGCTTTACAGGCATTGCAAGGTTGCTCGGGACTTTCTTGATGGTGTGCGATGCTGAACACAGCCCAGTCCATCGTTTTGCATGCAACTGCACTGCTAACCACAAGCAGAGCCAGAGAACATTTGAAAACAGTGCCTTCAAAATACTGGACACCTATTCACACCAGATCATGCTAAATTCATACAAACTGCATTAAAATATCTTCTTAATTTCCTAGACATATTTAAGAGCTATTAATGACATGTATAATAGCTAACATATCACAGTAATTCTTATCAATAACTCTGAAAATAACTCTGATTGCACTGATCACACTTTGTAGCAATTTTTAATTAACGGATATGAATAAATAACCGTTCTGAATGGACACAACGAATACATATTAGTGTGTGTATGTGTGTGTGAAAAGAGATAATGAGTGAGAGAGGGTGGGGGCAAGGTGGTGTGGGCAGTCTCACCGTATGTGTTACCTGAAGAGCAAATAGACCAATAGTGACCACCCCAAGCCAGGAGTGTAGCGAGTAGAGGTTGGGTATGGGAGGGTCACGCAGGTTATGAGAGTCAAATACAGCAATAGTTGAAACTACGATGCAAGGGACGGCCAGTAGATAGAGGAACGTGTGGAGGATCTTGGCGGTGAGTTTGTTGCAGCAACGGAACAGACGGTACACCAACATTGCTGAAAAGAGATGAGATAGGTTCAGGATTAGGAAAGGGAATTATCATCACCACCATCTTCTTCTTCCTCCTAAAGAAATAAAAAGAGGGGCAGGTAGGAAAAATGAGGAAAGTAGAGAGGAAGAAAGGTGAGAGGAAAAAAAAATACTGAAGGAAGAGGAGCGGAAAACCAAATGGAAGGGATGTAAGAAGAGGATGGAGAGAGGAGGGAAGTGGAAGGGAAGAGGCAAAGGGAGCAAAGAGGAAGAGGAGTGAGGGGAGAGGAAAACCAACGAGAAGGATGCAAGAGGAGGAGAGAGGAAGGAAGGGGAAGGGAAGAGTAAAGATAAAGGAAGCGAAGAGGAAGAGAAATAAGAGGTGATAAGCAACATTACACAAACATCAAAACCACAACACAACACCAAACACTTATGTCACCCTGGAGTGTTCACTAATACAACTCACACTTACACCACTTATAAAAACACTTGAGTATCTAGTATCACATAATGTGCATGCACATTTAAGAACCAATGCTTGCTAAATACAATCTCGTAAAATCCTGGTACAATCTCATAGGTTCCTGGTGCAATCTCGCAAGTGCCTGGTACAATTTACGACTCTGGTCACCACATATGGCTGACCTGATGGTGTTGTGTAATAAATGGTAAGGGAGATATTGCAGTCTGTCTACACTTAACGGAACTGGGTTAATCTCACACTTTAAATACTGATACTAGGAAGTGGTTACTGAAAATGTGAGTTGAATTCTGTCAGTAATTATTTATGGATTTTTACATGTTGCTCTCTGTCTCTCTCTCTCTGTATCTCTGTCTCTCTCTCGTGTCAGTCAGTCATTGCTCAATTAAGTCATGCACATAATCTCTCTCTCTCTCTCTCTCTCCTCTCTTTCTCTCTATGTAAGCTACTTATTTTCAATATAATTATTTTCATTACAGAGTAGCTGCTTACGGGCATCGCCCTCTCTCTCATTAATGACCTAATCTCCCCACATACTGCCTCACACTACTCATTCTCAATCTTCTCTTGCTCTCTCTCTCTCTCTCTCAGCCAGGATGCAGGTGGCAGTGCGGCAAACAGGCACGACAATCATGCAACATTGCAACATCCTCACATCTGTCCCTTCACCCACCAACATGCACTGACTGCCCAACTCTTCCTGTGTTGTTCATGATTAGGTCCTGTTCTGGTTCTGTCCTGGATCTCTTCATGTTTTGTCCTGGTTGTTCTTGTTCTCCTGCCCCGTTCTGCCCTGTCCTGGTCCTGGTCTAGCTCTGTTCTGCCCTGGATTTGTTCTAGTCCTGTCCTGATATGTCCTGTTCTACTTGCCTTCTCTTTTATCCTCATCTCTCTTGTTCAACTTTCCTTTCTATCCCTGTTCTGTTCTGTTCTCTCATTATGGCTTCTAA
>JAGKTI010011578.1:0-25910 GCA_018397915.1 Birgus latro | reverse complement strand
ACCATACCATACCACACCACACCACACCACACCACACCACACCACACCACACCACACCATTCCGTACCATATCATATCACACCACACCACGCCACACCACACCACATCGTATACCAAACCATACCATACCATACCCCATCACGCCGCATCATAGCACACCACACCACACCTCCACGCCTCTACTTACCCATCTCACCACACTCAGACATTTTACACGTTTTCCTGGTACCAAACACAGCCGCTAATACATTATACTTGTATGGCACGTGTTCTGCACACCTCACACACTACCGCAACATTACTCACTACTAAGCATAACCACACCTGTCACACTTACTGAAGCAACATACACCTCCCCGATAATGTGCTCATCTCACACACTGCACACTTCACTACCAGTTAAGCACAGCGTATATAGGTCCCACCACAGGTAGACCTTTCCATTCACAAACACCACGCATATGCTGAGGCACTTACACGTCACAGCCTATTTAAGCATTCAAGATATCACCTCAAACAATCACCACAGATGTAAATTATATGTTCACCTAATACAACACGCTATCAGACCCTTACAGATTGTACGGCACAAACACTGCACCAACCTAACAGACACGCGTCACATCAGACACAGGACAGTACATTTAAGACGCACCACAGACGGTCGCAACTAACACTACGCACAGGACATAATTACAAGTCATATTTTATACAGATTGCAATAGCGTTATAAAAGACAGCACCACATACCAGCACATCAGTGTAAGTACCATTTACGTCACACATCATTCAGGTCAAATAGCCTACAGATCACACCACATACTAACCACCTCCCGTAAAAGGCATTTGACAAACACTTCACACAGCACAGGCAACATACCAGGTGATACAAGGCAGGTAAACAGACCACACCACATACCAGTCACATTTGAGGCAGGTCGCGCTGCAACCATATTACACTAAAACAGATCACACCTCACTGAGGCCAGAGTGACAATAACGCCCACCGATGACTTCCAAAATGCCGACTCTTTTCTGATAGTCACTGTTAACTTCTTTGTCCTCTGTGATATTCATACTCTACTTAGTTGGAATGTTTATTTGAGTGTGTGTGTGTGTGTGTGTGTGTGTGTGTGTGTGTGTGTGTGTGTGTTTGCGGTCTTAAATGTCTAGCTGGCCGTAAACAGAAGATATTTAAGGCTTAATTTCATCATTATTGTAGCGAAGTTCTAGGGACAACAAAATCTAGGTTGAATCTGAGGACACCCCGCTGGGACAGGAAACCCGGACACAGCAGTAGTGTAGTGGATTGCAAGGCAGGCGAGACTCTCAACACTCCATGTCTCCACAACGTGTGATATTGTTGACACTGTAACACGTTATTACCTATACATAACATTGTATAGATCATTAGGTGGTGCTTTATGTCATAAGTATTGCTTAAATTGCAATAACACTGCAGTGTGTGGCCTTATTTACAAACCGACAAGTATGATAATATTTAATCGTTTATGTTACTGTTTATATCGCAATATCTTGCTTTATTTACATTCAACATACATCATTAACAAATAGTGGGATTTCACGCACCTGACAAAAGTGCATTACGTACATATAACAAATGAAGATAGTCCAAAAGGTTCAGTCGATATTTTCGGAGTGTCACATAGAAAACTTTAAATGTCAATTGTCCACTGTTAATACATCCACCTTCTCACCACCAGACTTTCGCTCATTTTGTTATTGAATACACTTCGTCTAACCTCTCGTGTGGTATGGACAGTCTGTAACTTGATTCAAGATTGTTTCAAATCCAGTTCACAAATATAGTAAGAAACTTACTCCGTTCATATACATACCATGTCACAGCCGAAAACACTGTACATCTTAAACATTCCATGACGCAGTGTGATTACAGGCGCAGCTGATCAGGTCACCAAGAAATCAGATGCATGGCACTACAAAGGCAGGTCACACTGTTCACACCCTCATTAAATGGGTTCTCGCCTGTCTTGTTTCTGCCTGGGTTCGATGTCTCACTTGGCGATGTTTCAAATGCCCCCAAAACATGTCGGTGGGTCCTCAGTAGGTCCCTCTCCCTAGCAACCTTCACAACCTTGCCCTTCCTCATGCCTCAACTGTGTGTATAATGCCGTGGGCGATAACGCTGTGAAAGTTATTACGCTTATTGTCTAAGAGGAAACTAGATAGGGAAGATTCGGTGGGAGGGATGGGAGGGAACTAGATGAAAGAATAAAAGAGAGAGGGGGAGGTTGAGAATGACATGGACGAAAGGGCGAGAGAAAGAGAGAGAGGGGAGGAAGGACGGAGAATGGGAGGAAGGGAGGGAGAGAAAGAGAGAGAGAGAGAAGACAAGAGAGAGAGGAGCTTGAGATGAAATGACAGGTGTAGAGGGAACAACAATAGATAAGGTAGACCATTTTATATAGGCATAACAAAAGAGTGGATATCGTTGTGGGTCTTTGGTGAAAGATAATTGGTCTTAGTAGAGGGTTTAATAGATTATACTGGGCCTTAGTAACAGTTTTATGTATTAGTTTCTCACATATCAGTATACACAAATTTAGCATAACCGCTAGAAACAACATCCCCGTTTTGCAGTCGGCTGAGTTGAAGGCACAAATCATTCTGATTGTCGCCCAGTGGATAAAGTACTCAAATGTGCTCATGGCTTTCTATTCAGATGTCCATAACTATGTAAGGATTTAGTAAATTAATTTATCAAGTGTGTTGAACGAGCACTGGAGGAGTTAGTGTACTGGGCGGCAACTGTGGTAGATGTGTAAGGCTGAGAGAGGGACACGGAAGTCATACGAACCAGTTCGGATACAACTTTTCATTGCAAAGAGAAATTGCTTGATTTACTGTATTAACTGCATCAGTTTAACCATGTCGAAAGCCATGACCATTATGGTAGTTTGCTATGACTTGCTGTGATTTTCGTTTGTGTCTCTCTCGGCCACCTGTCGTAATCTTTCTGTCTGTGATCCAGTGGTGGTGGAGTGACTTTGCTTCCTACCTATCGCTATTCTTCCTCGCGCTACGTGACAAACAATATGGATACTCCAGGGAGGTTCATTGCAGCTTCCCATTATGACGCTTAAGATGATCATTGTTCAAATATCAGGAAACTGGAGAACACAGGTGCACTAGAGTTGAATGTGAGACCTGCGGGCTGCCTCATGTACCACTGCATGAAATGGTGTTGTGGTGCAGCAGATGTCTTCACTCCTCCATGTTTTACTGCCGATTGGTGGCCCAGCGCGAGTCCTGGCCACAACATACCAAATTGTATGTAGTTAAATATTTACTGTGACAATAATTAGCTACAACAACAACCATAACAGACTGTCTCAAGTCGTGCTCTTTCTCAGAGTTGGTTGTCAAGCACCGCCATTATTAGCTGGACCATGCAAGCGCTGTGACGGAATTCTTCGGCGAAAGTGGCTGCATCTATTTTTTTTCTTGTCAAAATTATGATAGTTTCACTACATACAGTATACAGTCCTTATGTATTTCGGTCATATTAATGTGTGACTTCTTTACAGATGTATTATAATAAGTCGATGAGAGCGCAGCCGTGAAATAGCTCTATTAAGTATATAGAATATGTACTGATTCAGTATATGCAGCTCTTATAATATTTTAGTATATGAGAGGCTTGAGAGAAGTGTGTGGTCGTGTGTTGAGTGCCTGGTGGGGCGGGCGGCACAGGACAGGCCTGGACCCCGGCTTAGCGCCATTACCCAGTCACCTGCACCCGCCCTCATTGCCACCAGGGGCCTCCACATGTACAGTCGCGGCCAGTGGTTCCTTTACACTCCTCTGAAGTGTTATCGTACTCAGATGAAGCTCTACAACAAAGGCTCACTTAAGCCCCATGATATAAGGCTCCAATCCCGAACGTGTCAAGGAACCACCGAGCGTATCTCATGCAAAGAGACTTGTTCATACCCGGAGTCCGTCACGACTTTATTTTTCCTTCGAATCTAAGCGTGCCGAAAGTACCAAGATGGGTCAGTCAACAACGACGAGCAAAGCAAATGACGACAGTGACTGAAGAATAATGATTAACCTATTAAATGTCTCCCTCCTTGTCGTGTGTGAGAGAGAGATGGAAGAGGGAGGTAAAGAAGAAGAGGAGCATAGAGGAGGAAAACGCAGCCCCTCTCCCACACACATAACTCTTTCATATTCGTGTGTATAACTTTGTATGTCCCTAAACTTTCCGTCGAGAAGTGGGCGACACAAGAAAGCAGATTCTCAATAGTGTGTACGAAATAAACCAAGTAGAGTGTGTATTTTACTGAAACCCAGGGGTGTGTGTATGTATGTGTCTCTCGTGTATTATTAAACGGTGTACTAGCCAGGCCTCGGTAAATATACACTTTTGTCAGATGTGTACACTTGGTTGGTCGGTGTTTGTTTCGGGGGAGGTGGGCTGGGGAAGGTGGCATCAGTCTCTCTCTCTCTCATCCATTCTGCTTTTTCATCCTCTCTCTCTCTCTCTCTCTCTCTCTCTCTCTCTCTCTCTCTCTCTCTCTTTATATTTTCCTGCCATTCCCGCTCCTTCACGTTGTATTCTTTCCACCACATTAACATCGTTACTTAAATTTTTGTTGTCATTTCCTCTCTCCCTTACTCCTATACTTCGCCTCATCCTTTTACACTGATAGACAGATAGATAGATAGACTTTTTTCATTATTTTTATTCAGCTGTTGTCTTGCTTTTTCACCCAACTCTTTACTACTTTACCTTTTACCTCTTTGTCTTCCTCTCTTTGATGATATCCTTCCTTTTAGCTCTGTCTTTACTTTTCCTGTTTTTTCCTCTCTCTTCTTGTTGTCTGTTTAGGTTTGTCTTCCTTTTAACCTTTCCATTTCTTCATGCGTTTTTCTTTACTAAATTTTTTTTCAGCATTATCGTTGCTTTCCTTGCCCATTTTCATCCTTTTACTTTTGTCTTTCTTTTCTTTGTTTAGTTTCTTCCTTTTTATGGCCTGTCATTTTTTTGTTTTCTGCCCTATTGAGTTTGGGTCATTCTGTTATTATTATTTTTAATTTATTGTCCTTCCTTTTCACCTTTACCTTCCCTATTCTGTTCTCTCTTATTCTCCTGTGTGTTTTCTGTGGTGTGTGGTGTCTTCCCCCCAGCCGCCCCCTCCCCTCCCCTCCCGGTGGTGGTGTCTGTGACGTCACCACCACGGAGGTTAAGCTACTACTATACTACCTTTCTGTACGGCTCCCGAGAATTTGTACTACTGTGTGATATATAAAACAGAAAAACAAATACTCTCATTCTCATTAAATGTACATTGTTACTTCACGAAACCGCATGGATATATGTTAACACTTCAAAGGGCTTGCATGGATAAGTGTATGTCTTCAAAGCTGCCCGTTGCTGAGTCGGCGAAAAGTAATTATTAAAGGAAATTATCTGTGTACACAAACAGTAATCCTCCACTTGGTCGCGCATTTAAAAACAAAAATGGTCATTGGAAAAAAAAATTAATGTATGCATGTACAGTACGTGTGTGTGTGTGTTGAGTGTGACCATCCTGGCGCGTGTGTGTACGTACGTCCTGTTTCGCTGGACAAAAATAGATGTGTGTGGATACTTTTAAAAAATCCTAATTAGAAAGTATATATATTAAAAAGATGGTGTCAGGGATGGCTTGTACGCTGTCTTTGTTGCTGGTAATCTGTGTTAATATCTTTGTTAAAAAAAATTACTCTGTGCGGGGCTGTGATGGTCTCCGCTTCCCTTGGTCTTCTCACACAGCGGGGACCCGGAGTGGGGCGCGCCGATCCCCTCAACCCCCCTCAGGCACACACTCCCAGGACCTGAGCCTCTTACACTGCCCGCATGGGAATTCCCGGGGTAAATGTCACAACCCAGTATTTTCCAGCTGCGTTGTTGGATAAGAGACTTTATAATACCTCACCTCGTCTATTTGGCTTCTACTCCATTAGCATTCGATTGGAAGGGGGGAACACAAAGTAATAACGCGGTGTTTTGCTACTAACATAGTGGACTTTGTTGGCTGTGTTTGTGTTAATATATTTTTTCCTTACGGCTGGTTCTGTTGCGTCGTACCAGTTGTTTTATATAATGGACCACAGTGTGAGGTTTCACAGCCTGTGGTAACGATCGAATCTCTGTCAAAACTTACATATGTTTTTGCAGGAAGGACTAGAGACGGAAGGCTTGTGGCCTGTCCTTTTTCTTGTGCCCAGTCCTTTCCTTGCCGTGCCTCCGTAAAACATGTATAACGGGAATAATTCTCTCCTCATAACCGCAGGCGTCAATGGAGGGGGGGGGGGGGCGGCCACCTCCTCAGGACTAACAGATCTTTCATAGGCCAAAAGCTGATTTTTTCCCGGTAGATCCATCTGTTGGTATACTGACACATGCATCTTTAAGAAGAATCATGGTTAAATCTCTTGGAATCCTGGCATTAATAAGAATGTATTAGTCTTAATATGTGAGTTTAAACCAATGTAATTGTTTTGAGTTTGTTCTGATACATATTTCTTACTCAGTTTTCTTGTGAATACAGCTCTGGATATGATATGTTTTAAGCATATAAGTTACAAAAATCATAAATTATATTTACTCATATTTGTGCACTATGGATAAAAGAGATACTAGGTCGGGCAGTGGATGTTGGAGCGGCCCTAGTGAGAGAGGGCAGTGTTTGGAAACTCCCTGTACTGTTGTTTGCAGATGATACTGTGTTGTTGAGTGAAGACGAAGGGGAGCTGCAAGGCTTGGTAGATGAGTTTGGGAGAGTGTGTAAGAAACGGAATCTAAAGGTGAATGTGGGGAAGAGTAAAGTGATGGTCTTCGAGAGAAGTGAAGCCAGTGAGTGTATAGTGAGATTGGATGGGAAGGAAATGGAGAATGTGAGTGAATTTGAGTACTTGGGTAGTGTGATGAGTAAGGATGGTAGTCTGGAGGGTGAAGTGCTCGAAAGGGTACAGCAGGGAAGGAAGGTTGCTGGTTCGTTGAAAGCAGTGATAAGAAACAGGGAAGTGAGCATGGAAGTGAAAAAGTTGTTACATGACAGAATTGTGATACCAACTCATATATGGAAGTGAAGCTTGGACCCTGTTGGAAGGACAGAAGTCAAGAGTGAGAGCAGTGGAAATGAGTTATTTGAGAGGAGCATGTGAAGTCACATGGAGAGACAGACTAACAAATGAGGAAGTGAAGGAGCGTTGTGGTGTGGTTGAGGACGTGATGGGAAGCGTTAGGAGAAACACGTTAAGGTGGTTTGGGCATGTGGAGAGGATGGAGAGTGAAAGATTGACGAGGAGAGTGTATGTGAGTGAGGTGGAGGGGGCGAGAGGGAGGGGGAGGCCGAGGATGAGATGGAGGGATGGAGTGGAGAGGTATATGAGAGAGGGGGGTGTGAGTTGGGAGCGTGGTAGTGAAATGGCAGGGGACAGAGTGACATGGAGGCGATTTGTTTGTGGCCACCCCGTTCGGGATTGAGGCGTCTGGCAATAGATAGATAGAATAGGATATTTAGTACTGTATATTACGATACACCAACAACAAGCTTTCCCTAGTGTTTTCAAATTAACATCACTCATTTATCAACTTATTCCACGGTATGCCGGTCTTAACGTCTGTGCCACGTCACACATGTGGACACAAGTAGTCATTAGTTGAAGATCAGAGCAACTTGCAGTATCTTCATGGCAGACTCCCCCACCCCCACCCCCGTGAAATGCCTTCCCGTACGTTTATGCCCGTAACCATGACTGGGTTTAGGACGAATAAGAGGCATGGCAAGACTGCACCGTCCTTCTCTTACCTTGCTGCGAAAACAAATCAAAGCCTCAAAGGGACGACGGGAATCACTAGCATATATGTTGGAAGACCCCATCCCAGATTTATTTTTTTAATAAGTTTACTTTTGATTGTTCATATAATTTCACTCATTTCTCCGCGAGAAACTGATGCATTAAAGGCAATACTAAATTACCCGAGGTGAGAACCTGGTATCAAGACGAGAGAATATAAACCAAGAGGAGGGGTTAATGTAGGCGTCGGGGCGCCCCACCTCCCCGCCCGCTCTGCCGCGCCCCGCCCCGTCAGCACGCCCCGCCCCGCCCCGCCCAGCCCCCCACTCTCGCAGCTGCTGGCACCCTGCTAATTGGTGGCCCTAGTTGAGGTGCTGGGTCATTAGGCACCTCTTGTTGTTCTACTTATATTTTTAAACAGATGAAATAAATTAAAACGTAAATATTTTTGTATGGCATAAGATAGTTGGGGTTGAAGTGGGTCCAGGGTGCGTCGTGCCGCGCTCCCTGGGCCCGGCGTGGTGGAGCAGCGGCAGGGCGGCAGCGGCAGTGGTAGTGGCAGCGGGCGGCGGGGGCGGCAGGGCGGGCACCCTGGTCCCCCCTTGCTGTGCAGACTCAGTGTTCCAAATGTACCACAATCACGTAGTGTAATCAAAAACAAAAACAATGTTATTTGTAATAATGTTGCAAGAGAGGGTATCTTTGTTGTCATCTCTAGTGAAATATTTTTCTACTTACTTTTTCATAGCTACAACTTTCTAGCGCTGCGTGGTGTTTGTCCCTTAGTCATGAGGAGCAGCCCGGCCGCTGCTGCACCCCTCCCTGCCCCGCCTCTGGTCGCCCTCGTCCCTCACGCCGCCACCGCCCCCACCACCGCTGCCGCCATGCCGCCACACCGCTGCTGCTTCCTTCAGGTAGGCGAGCGCGGTAGGGCGTGGCGGGATGGGTGTGGTGGGGGTGGGGTGTGGGTGCGAGTGTAGGTGCGGGGTTATGACAGTGGGGTTGGGTAGGGTGGTGCCAGGGCCGTGCCACCCCTCATACCTAGACCCCCTGAGCGAGGCACTCACTCCGTCGTGAAGCTGTGCGTCGTGTTAACGGACAATAAAAAATGCAAACACATTTCTGCCTCTCATTCACCTACTGACTATTGCACTGTACAGAGTGTGTCTTGTGTAAGTAGGTAAATATACATATAAAGATACACATCGGTGTTTTCTCTACTGTAGAGTGGTGACATGTGGAGGTGTGTGGTTATGTAGGAGGACTGCTGGGCCTTGGTAGCAGGCTGTGAAGCCTATGCCTAGAGTCGAACACAAAAAAAAAAAAAAATAGTCCCCTACCGGACAACAGGTCGGGGATTATAGGGTTTGTGCGGTTCCGTCAGAACATCCGTCAGTCCCTCTGCAGTTTCATCCCGCTCTGTAACTTCCACACGCATGGACAGATTTTGATATAACTTCACACATTGTTCCCCATACCATGGCGGTGTCGCGCGCAACAACCAGCCATCTACTCCCAAGGTCAAGGTCTGTACATACCCATATTGTGTTCACAGTACATACGTAGTTATTGCTATCATACCCACATTGCATACACAGTACATATGTATGGTTATCATCGGTAGAGGACTTTGCATATGGCAATACTTCATTCACTTGTTCTTTCTGTTTCTTACAGCTTCTTTAACCCAAGGTTACCATCTGTTTTGTTCAAATTGAAGGATGGAGTGTACAGTGTATTAGCACATTGTTGTTATGGCTTTTGTTTATTTCCGTTGTATGTTAAAAAACGCTTTACATGTAGCGTTAATGTCTTGACAAACCTAACCGTACTTATGTGTGAGACTACCTGCACCACGACACACAAAAGGATATGGTTCACAGCTGGCAGTAATGTCAGCATTTATTGCGCTTTATTGTTTTTAAATGGATTCTTTATCCATGTTTATTAATTACTCTATTTCTGTTTCCTAGCAGCTTTCTATCTATTAACACTTCCAGCCTTGGAAACCTGCATGTAGTGTGCCTTTATTTTATATGACAGACGCGCCTTCCGCCTAAAAACGCATAGGCTGCATATGTTTTTTCCCCTTGACATCTACTTGGTTTACCGGTGTGAAAATTCAGCAGCAAACAGCTTTCGCCATTCACTTTCAAAGCGAGGGCAACGGGATGCCGGCAGTCAATCTGGGGCAGAGGGAAGCCGTGCAGTGTGCTTTGAGTGTTGTTTTGGCAGCTATGCAGGAGCCACAGAGCTGATGGTGGCACCCTTTCAAATTTACCAGCCAAATCTCACCGGGCGGTGAAGTAGTGCATAATTGTAGTCATTTATAGGCCATGCAATGATTGTGTAGTTGATAATGAAGTGTTTGGTTATGACACACTAGATGTTTTTGTGAATGATGTTTGAACTGCAGTACAAGCTACTAGGTGATACGAACGGCTGACACTGAACCCCACTAAAAAGGATGCAATTTTCTGAGACTGTGTATTATAATGAAATGAAGAGGACAGGATTTATTTTTATATTTTTACTGACGTGAAGGCTCTATAAAATGCTATGTAAACTGTGTGTATAGAGTGGCAGTGGCAGTGTTAAAATGGGGTTAGAGAGAAGGAAGGGAAGACAGGAAGAAGGAAGAGGAAGGAAGGAAGAAGAGAGGGGATGACAGAAGGGAGGACAGGTTGAATGTGGAGAAGAAAGAGGAAGCGAGGGTAAATTCTCATATCTGTGTGTGTGTGTGTGTGTGTGTGTGAGAGAGAGAGAGAGAGAGAGAGAGAGAGAGAGAGAGAGAGAGACTTTACTACTAATTACAATATTGCATTCCCTGCCTTCTTATCTTGCTCATACATATCTCCATGCTGTGTGTTTCTCATATGGGGTCAGGTCATTTTGTTTACAGAATGAACGATAACATACCATTATTCTGACTGGCTGATCGTCGGTACATGAGCTGACGTAACAAAAGTCTAAATTTAAAGCAAGTTCTCTAATGACGATATAAATATACTGTTTGGTTTATTTTCTTCGCGAGAAGTTGGGCAATATCAATATGTGGAAGGGAAAAACTCACTGTGAAATAATCCATCAGGAGTAAAGATGTGTGTCAGCTTTTAGGTAAAATGCTCTCGTGGCTGACTTACTTCTCTTAAAGCTCAATATCTCCTTTAATATTAACATTATCTAATTAATATCTGTTCCTTCGTGTTCCTTATTATTTCCTTCCTCTCATAGGCCTTTCACATCAGTATACTCAAGAGGGGCTGTACAGCGTGAGAGGGAATGTGTACATAAAATTTTAATTCTGATCGCGATACCTGTCTTCCGTGAGATGGAAAGTAATCATTTTGTAAATTCGATAACTTTACTATTAAGATACAACAGTGTAGTTTGCTCTGTTCTTTTCACAAGAAGTGGTAGAGTAGGCCTACTAATATGCAGGGGCGTAGCAAACGTTTTAAAAAATGGGTTGGCCAAAAGGAAGTCAATCTTGCCTATATGATGGTTTAAAGAGAAATCTCTAGGGGGGATCCGGGCGTATTCCCGCAAGTTTTGAGCAGACACTGCTGGATAGCCATATTTCAGGCCAGTGTTACCCCCGCCACCCCTCGCGCTACACCGATGATACATTATCATAATCATCATCATCTAATCCAACGTTGCCCTGTAAGGAGAGTAGGGGCCCAGGACAAGGAAAGTTGGTCCTGACATTCAAGATGAGAGTGACCGACCTCACTCATGCCTGGGTGGCATTACGTGAGCAATAAACCCCAACCACCCCTTGTATATAAACCTACACAGGCTCAATCCTGTTGGAGCGCCTTAATTACTCACTAACCACCAGTAGCCATAGTTTGGTTCTATGGCTACCACCAACGTAGTAAATGTTTCCTGGTGTACAGGAAACCATATGGCTTGTCACTCAGTGTAAAGTCACCCGTAGACAGAAGGAAGAGGGCAGAAAGAAGGAAAGAAGGACATAGGAGGAAGGAAGGAAAGAAGGAAGGGAGAAAGGGAAGTGCAGCCACCCGAGAGCAGCACTACACTGAGTGAGTGGATGGTGAGCGCACCCACCTGTCAAAAACGAATGATGCTAGAGTATGCACAAAGAAGAGAGAAAAAAAATGAAAAAATAAAAATCCCTCGTTCCCTAAACTACTCTCCAGCTGGTAAATATACAACGCTCTCGCCACGGACTTCTGTATTAAACTGGTCTCCCCTATTATTTGTTATCTATTGTTTCACACGTTTCTCATTTTTTTACCTTTCAGCCGCGAGCATTTCATTTCAGTGTATGTTGTATGTGATATATGGGCCAAGGGGGAAATCTTCAGCAGTTTCCATTTTTCATTTATACCCGTCGAAATTATATCTCCTTGTTGCCATATAATATTTTGGAGATGGTTGTGTTAAATTTCTGCCTCTTTATGCCTGTAAGCATCCCATCCATAATCATGTGACAATATTTAAGACGTGAAAAGCACAGAGAAAGAAAACATTTCCTAGCCGCGGTCATGGAATGTGGTTGGCAGAGTGCAGTCGAGTGAAGGACGTACGGTGTATAGCCCAAGAGACTGAAGGTGTTAATCACGAAAATACTATGAAGACTGTTTCACAAAAATCTACGGTATGTAGATAGAGACTGCCTAATCTCTTCAGCAAAGAAATTTAATTCCCTTGTTAATGACAGATATTGTTCTAAAACTTGGATAAATCCTTGAGCTGAAGTTATTTTCAATATTCTGTACTACTGTTATAAGATATAAAAGTCTGTGGTTAGGCTACCATGACACAAATCGTGACAGAATAGATGAAAGTAAAACCTTTAGTTCCATATAGGATCAGATTACCTCTTGTTAGTCATTTCCTGTCTCGCTGGGCTACCAAGTGAAAATGAGTACAGTATTTTCTTCTCTCAGGTCGTCTGCAATAAATAAAAATAAACATATCCATTAACAATTCTCCTTCAGAAACTTAAATCATCTGTCTGACATCAAATTAGCCATATGCAAACAATGAGATGCCTTGCGCACAGGCTACATTAACCCTTGCTGTTTTACCGTACACTGCATTGCATCACGGAACATTACTCTCTCGCTTTTGATGCGATGTAGCTATATCCTGGCCAAAAAAAAAAAAAAAAAAAAAGACTGGTGTTGTATTATGTTTCCCATTCCCCTTATATGTATAAGTGTATGCATTGTGCCTCCCTCACTGTATCCTCCCCCCCACTGTATGCCCCCCCTCACTGTATCCAAAACTGCAGCGTTAGCAGTGTTCCCAGGCTAGCCTAGCCAATCAGCTCCATGTGTTTCGACACTAGGCAATCGAGGGCTGATATCAGAGAGGCAACACCTATATTTCTGTGCTCAACAATTAAAGGGCGTAAATACCTACTCCAGGACTTTCCTTCAACCATCAAGAGAGGGGTGTTACATTTTTGGTAGCAGCGGTGATCGACCCTCGTTTCCAAACGCCTCCTGCAGTGTTTTAGCGCCACCAACAACTACTAAATGCACCACCTCTCACGGCCTCGCCCTCTCGCCCTCACTCTCGTGGCGTAATACTGGCTCTGACTACAGGTGTCCAATTCCCCTCACCAGTGCCGTTCTCTACATCGACCACAACCCCACACAGGCCGCGACAATCGACGTCACCGCCCTCAGCACCTGTCTTCCCTGTTCCGACACCTGTTCAGGCACCTGTTCCGACACCTGTTCATCTGCTGGTGGCCCTCTCCAGCATCTGCCGTCCACTCTCTGCATCTGCCACGTCACTGCCCTCTGCCACATCTGCCTCTGCCACCCACCAGCTTTGCATCTGCCTGTGGCGACATTTGTCCACCCCTCGGTGTGCCTCCCATCTGCTTTGCATTACATCGTCGCGCCTCTCAACCCTCCTATTCACGTATCGGCTCAAGCCCAGCGAGACGCTCCACCTCTTCCAAGACTCATCCTACATACCTACTACAAGCCTGCCTCTGGCTCCGCCCACCACGTGCCCATCCGTTCTCCCACCAGCTGATCAACGCCCTCACCTCTCCTCTCCACTTCGTTCTCCATTCAGCTGTGTAATTATACTGGTGTATCTTCATCCACCCACCTGACTTTCTGTAGATATTATCCTTCGATTTTCTCTACAGATTGTGTGTTGTTATAATTCATCTCCACCCCTCACTCCATCCTCACCTTCACCGCCAATTTTTTCATCTCCCATCTCACCTATTATTTATTGCAACTACCATTCCGCCATCTCCATACAATTCCATTTCCATTCTCATGGTACATATTCTCATCTTCACCCTGTAAATATATATACCACTCCTCATCTCTCATTTTATATTCCGTCGCCAGACTACATGTCCTACTTTGCATATACGGAACTTACTCCCTCCACTCTCAGTCAAGAAACAACCAATGATCACAACCCCCCAGCCGAGGAAGATTCAGTGACTCATTTACGTAGCGGACGCGCGTACCACCGCCCTAGAATCTCAACGCCGAGTCATCAAAGTCCAACACACAATGTTACAGAAGATTACAACCCACCTAAATGAAGTAACTTCCACTCTGAACAACTTCACCGACATCTTAAACCAGCACCTCTCTAATCTCAACGTTATTTCTCAGTTCTTTTATCTCAAACTCAACATGGATATTCTCCAACTAGCCATTGACTACTCTCTCAGGTCACTACCTTAGTTCGTATCCTAGTCGATGCTATTAATGGACATGTCACTGCAGACTTAGTACCTATCTCAGCTCTCCGCTCTGTATTAGAATGGGCTCACTCTACTTTCGGTTTATCACCAGTACTCCCCTACTCCTCTCTCGAATATTACTATCCAGTTCTCGAGGCCACTCTTCTCACCACATACGTCGTCGTCCTTATCCCTCTCCGTTCTGACATCACCTTCAACTTTTTCCACATCATTCCCTTCCCCTTCCGGTACAACAACTCCTTATTGCAAGTCTCTGTTCCTACAGAATATTTCCTCCTACCCCATGACCATCTTTCAGTTGCCTTCCTTTCTCCCAACGACCTCCAGCAGTGTTCCTCCCTCACCCCTACCCCTCGTCTCTGTGCTGCCCACCTTTTCGCTATCTTCCCTAGCAGCGCTACGCCCTGTGAGTCTGCTTTAGTTCGTAACCATTCCATATACTCGGCCTGTTCCTTTGTTCCAGCTCCTGTCCTCCCTGTCCACCATGCTCACCTCAACCACGTCCAGTACTTCTTCTTCGCTGTCCCCATCTCTGTCACCATCATGTGTCCTGGTACTTCGGTCCGCTCCGTACCCGCTCGTGGTCTCTACAAAGCACCGGACTATTGTACCGTCAAATCAGAGTCAGTCATCACTTATGCCACTCGCTATCACCAATCAGTCTGTAAACACTCATATGACATCTTCCAACCAATTGACATGCCTTCCGACCTGCCATCTACTAACATTACCGTTATCTCCCCCAACATGCGTATGCTAACATTCCTCAACGACAGTTACTTCATTATGGATCAATTTTCTCTGGCCCTCAGCCGTTCATGGGTTCATCCAACCGTTGTGTTTCCCCCCTGTGGTCATCTCTTTCATAGGTTTTCTACTCATAATCCGTGCAGTGCACTGTTGTGTCCGGAAAATGGAACACAGACTACAGGAAATCAGACTTGCTACTGGCATAGTATGCCCTCCCCAGGATTAAGTGCCCTCCCATTCAGTGACTACCTGTGGCACCTGATAACTTGCATAACCTGTGGACAGAAAAAGTACCGCCAGCAAATGTTGACATATCTCTGATACAGTAATGTGTGCCAACTAGAAACTAACATAGAAAAAAAAATGAAAGACATGTGTACCCTATTTCTCGAGTGTTATCTACAGTACTTATATAGATATCTGAACATGAGTGACCTCATACTCTATTTACTCCTTGTATCATATATCAACATGACTCTATGTGTATCTTATATCAACATACCTCCCCTTGTAACAGTGTATATCACTAGTTTCCATCCCCTTGACATGGCCATGTCCTCCCTCCAACCCCTGTATCATACTTACTCCCTCCCATCCCCTGTATCATAATCCCTCCCTTCTTCCCCTGTATCATACTCCCTACCTGTACAAATCTCCCGCCTCCCTTAGTCATATGCACCACCCCATATACCTTCTCTCTAGTGTCAGGAGACACCATCTCAACCACCCCGGGGAGTATTGTACCACTCCCCTTATATGTATATGTGTATGTATTATGCCTCCCTAACTGTATACCCCCCACTGTATCCAAAACTGCAGCGTTAGCAGTGTTCCCAGGCTAGCCTAGCCAATCAGCTCCATATGTTTCGACTCTAGGGAGTTGAGGGCTGATATCAGAGAGGCAACACCTATATTTCTGTGCTCAACAATTAAAGGGCGTAAATACCTACTCCAGGACTTTCCTTCAACCATCGAGAGAGGGGTGTTACATATGAGGTTATTTATAGAAATATTTGGGTGCCACCGTGCCAGGCACTGTTTTGAGCAACTTTGGCATATTGTTACAGCGGTGTTTAGTGATGCCGAAGTGTGCTTTTCATACATACATACATCACATAATCCTGGGTTGCCCCATGAGAAGCGTAGGAGCCCGGGGCCTCACTCATCCTCAGTGGCATTACGTGAGAAATAAACCCCAGCCACCCCTTAGGTATAAAACTACACAGCCTTAATCCGGCTGGAGCGCCATGATTACCCATTAAACCACCAGGCGCCATAGTTTTGTTATATGGTTACCACCCAGTGTACTAAATGGTTTCCTGGTATACAGGAAACCATTTGACTTGTCGCTCAGTGTAGAGTCACCTGTAAACAGAAGGAAGAGGAAAGGAAGAAGGAAAGAAAGACAGAAGAAGAAGGAAGGAAAGAAGGAAGGAAGAGAGGAAAGGACAGTCACCCGGGAGCAGTACTACATCGAGTGAGTGGATGGTGAGCGACTGCACCTACCATTATTGTTTTTCAGACCATGATTTATACAAATGTATAGCTGCTGTTAAACTCAGAATTTCCTACAAATGTACAGCTGCTGCTAATCTAAGAGTTTCCTTCACAAATTCTACTCTGCAACACGTCCCTGGTGGCATTAAGGGACCGCCACCGCCTTGTACGGATTCTGAGATGGGCCCAGCACTTGGCCATCACCTCAACTGGCGTCACCTGCTGAACTAAACAATATATTAAAAAGGTAAAGAATTTCAACAATTTCCATATCCAGCAATTTTCTGCTAGCGTCTCTTCATACCCAGATTGTTTTGGCACGACAAGGTAGGCCTGCATACCGACCAATGCAGAAACCTGATGGTCTAGTAGTTAGAATGCCCTGGTTGGAGTGATTGTCTAGCCATGCATTTAGGTTCGGTTTGCATGAGGTGACTGGAGGTTTTTCAGTCATGTGGTGTCACCAAGAGAAGAAGGCTGGCCATCAATCCCTCAGTGCACTGGGCGATGGTAGCCTATCCTCGGGTCCGTCCATCTGGTAGTGAGCAGCGGGCTATGTAACTGTGTTTTTTGCGTCATAAAGCGTCTGTAACGATGATTTTGAATGCAGCAGGCACCAGCACCACATATCGTAATTATGTTAAATATTTGCAAGTTCCCCCAACTATCAGCCAGCAATTAATGCCCTACGAAGTATGCAGTGGAGCAGCAGTCAGTAAATGTAAATAATTAGGCTAAAAAATACAGACCATTAACAAACGCAGTTTAATATATCCCCGTAGGTCTGTAAGGATACACAAATGGAAGATTATGAGTGCTGACTTAATTTTATGTGGGCAAGTTATGTCATTTAAGTGAGCGTACTTCTGTTGCTTAGACATCAACCCGCACGCAGTCGTCGTAGTAAAGCCACGTTCTGCCCCTCCTTACAGAAGAACAGTTCGCGGCACTGGCCACTCGGGTCGGGGCTGTAGCACTCCCTGCACGTGGACACATCCAGCACCGACTTCCCTACAAGATGTTACGCAGCTTAAATGTTCTATTACAACAGCATTTCATCATTCTACAGAACACATAATTATGATACAGATGAGATTTCAACAGTATATATTACATCTGAAAATGACTGCATGTGCCTAGCTTCTTCAGTGTGGCCACTTACTCTCAGGTCTGAAAAGGTAGTTCTCCAGTTCCGGGCTGAGGGCAAACTCCTTTACCTCAGCCATCGACTGTGGCAGCGGCAGCGGCAGCAGTCGCCGTAGCTGCTGCAGCTCAGACAAAAGCCTCATTGATTCCTGCAGGGAACATTTTACACCACTCCCCTCCTGTCCACCGGTGGCGTTCAAGGGTTCTTGTAACACTTTGTCTACCATCTCGTGGTTGGCAAATCGAACACGCTTCATATAGGCTGTAATGTTCGACAGTAACTGTATATGTGAGATGCCAACTTACACCTTACCACCATCGTACTTCATCATTATTACCAGCACATATCTCACATTCAGTACTCACGTTTGTGGAAGTGCTGTGCTGTGCGGAGATCTAAGAGAGGTGGCAACGTTACACTTAGCACATCCTCGAGACGGTCCCACACCTCCTTTAGCGCCGCCGAGGGAGTGTTGGTGGTGACCGATGGTGATGGCGTGGTGGTCGGCGCTGGTAGCTGAGTACCTATGGTAGGTGCTAAGGTAGGTAGTGAGTGTCCGCTAAGTTCTGGCGAAGGAAGTGACTCTGCTGTGAGAGTCGGGAGTGATGCTGGGCGTGTCGTTGTGGTGGCTGGTAACGAAGTCGAGGCAAGCAAAAGTGAAGGAAGCTTTACTGTTGTGGCTGGTGTCTGGGCCATGTTAACAGGTTGTGGTGTGAGTGGTGAGTGTGGTGGTGGTGGGTGAGTAACTGTGGAAGGTGTGAGAAGCATATGTAGTTCAACCTTTGTAGCGATAGGTTGTAGCGACTCTGTGGTAGAAGTTGGTACATTTGTAGCCTGGGTTGGCTGATGCTGCTTGTGTACCGTTAGCTCAGGTACTGGGAGCTGTGTTGTAGGTGCTTTGAGATTTTCCTGTGATACTGAGGAATATCCCGGTTGTGTGGCTGTGGAAGAAGGCTGTTTGGTTGCGAAGGCAGGTTGTGTGGTGGTGAAGGCAGGTTGTGTGGTGGTAAAGGCACGTCGTGTGGTGGTGAAGGCAGGTTGTGTGGTGGAAGCAGACTGTGTGGCGAAGCCAGGTTGTGTAGTGAAGGGAGATTGTGTGATGAAGGCAGATTGTGTGGTGAAGGCAGGTTGTGTGGTTGTGAAGGCAGGTTGTGTGGTGAAGGAAGGTTGTGTGGTTGTGAAGGCAGATTGTTTGGTGAAGGCAGGTTGTGTGGTTATGAAGGTAGGTTGTGTGGTGAAGGCAGGTTGTGTGGTTGTGAAGGCAGGTTGTGTGGTGGTGAAGGCAGATTGTGTGATGGTGAAGGCAGATTGTGTGGTGAAGGCAGATTGAGTGGTGAGGGCAGGTTGTGTGGCAGTGAAGGCAGACTGTGTGGTGAAGGCAGGTTGTGTGGCAGTGAAGGCAGGTTGTGTGGCTGGAATGTAAGGTTTTGCGTTTAGGCCAGGGAGAGGCTGCGGTAATCCGTGTGTGGCTGGTGTGGTAGAGCGAGGGAGAGACAGCAGAGGATGGGTAGGAATTGTTTCTACCCAGTAAGTGCAATTCTCTGTTCCTGAAAAGTAGGAAATATAACTATTCTTTCAGTTATACTAAACTATTTTTTCTAAATTTTAATCAAACTTGTGATGTTCGCCTATTCTAGTCCTTTTCTTGCTGTCTTCTACAACATAAATAAGAAAATATGATGAATAAACGGTACAAAAATGCAGATGGAAACCTCACCACCGGAGTGAAAAGTGTCTTACCAGGGTGACGTGAGGGAGGGGGAGTCTGCGCCACCACCCCCTCCACCACCGCAGCCGCAGCCACCACCGCCGCCACCACCAGCACACACCGAACTGCTGTCCTGTTCACAGTCTGCCACATGACCGTTTTCGTCTGCAAACAGCCCTGGAAATTAAGGTTATGTTGTTTGTAGCCAGCCCTCACCAAGCCTCAGTAAGGCGTTAAAAACGACATTAAAACTAATGCTTTTGAGATCTTCACTACCACACAACCTGCCCTCCCCACTCAATCTGCCTNTCACAGTCTGCCACATGACCGTTTTCGTCTGCAAACAGCCCTGGAAATTAAGGTTATGTTGTTTGTAGCCAGCCCTCACCAAGCCTCAGTAAGGCGTTAAAAACGACATTAAAACTAATGCTTTTGAGATAATGATTTCCTTCAAACCCAGTCGCTTCACGATGACTAATGGAGCAACTTTACCTCGCTAGTTGTGCTTATTTTTCAGAGATGCGTTCAGAAGAAAGTTTTCAGGAGTCTGGACTCTCTTATGCTCAAAAGTGATTCTGACATAAACACAGCGCATGTCCACAGAATGATTACAGTCTCTGACACAACAGTAACTTAAAGAAACAAACCATACATCAAACTCTGTGCATTTTAGATTGCTGTTGCTGCTTAACCCCGGTTCGCCTCGGCCGAGCAGACAGGTCAACCTCAGGTAAGTTACTCTCCCTATGAGGCAGCCGCATATGTTCTTTATACCGTTGACGTTGCACCTGCATTTAGTGTGGCGTGTGTGCTTCGATATGTGTGTTATGCTGTGTGGGCTTATTCTACAAGCAGGAAACGTGTCATATGTGACACCGACCATCCGAATGTAACTGAGGTGGGCAGGATAATGTCCTGATCTACGCCCAGCAAAGTGTTGTCGATCAGCTCTATTTACTGATTTCGTTGATGGGTCTCCTCCTGTAAGTACCCCGGGTGCGTTGAGTTTGAGGGTACACCATAACTTGACGTCTTGTACGTGGTCCGTGACGGTGAGTCCAGTGCAATATGTTACTCAAAGGATTTTAGCTGAGGGTGTGTGTGTGTGTGGAGCAGGTACACATTGTTCAGTGTGAAGTTAGGGATGTACAGTCAGGGAAAGTTCCGCATTACCCACTGTTGGGAGCACTGGTGGTCGACGAATAGTCACGAAGCATCAGCCAGACCCCACGTGTCCGGTAACTGTGAGTGGGAGGTAAGGTGGCCGGGGGTGGGAGGGTTTGGAGAGTTGCTCACGTCGCAGTATCAATAGCCAATGATAATGCGTCCGACTTATTCTCAAAGAGCAAAAGCGGCATGTTGTTTGTATGGAATCATACTGTTCTTTGAGTCTGTCTACATTACTGCATAATTATATAATACACGTTTACTGTCAAAGGTATGCTTCTTTGCCTTCGTTTTGTAAAGTTCGATAGGAGTGATAGTTACAGAGACTGATCTTATAACTAGGACATCCCATGTCATTCTGTCTAAAGGAAAACAAAAAGTCTGTTAATCGCTCATACAGACTGTTTATTATTATTATTACACACTACCCTAGACTCTAGTTCGAGATGAATAATTACCAGAATGAAAATATTCAAACCTCTGTCCGAACACAGCAAACTTACATAACTTTCCTGACAATACTAACTCTACAGATATATATGTAATTCTTTAAATAAAATGATAGCATCGTCTTGTCATCTGTCCTTACGAAATTAACTCAAACACCCCGTTCAAGTCATATACTGCAGACTTACACGTCATTCCCAACCAATCACCAAACTCTCCTGTGCCCCCAATACCCCGCCTCCCCTTGCTTCATACTCACAGTTACCAGACACATGAGGTCTGGCTGCCGCTTCACATTCACCCGTCTCACACCAGTGCCTCGAGAGGTGAGTAATGCGGAACTTTCCCTGACTGTACCTGTACTCGTGATTGCCACTGGTAATGAGTGTGGCGGTAGATTTGGCTGGGACGATTATCAACATGTCCTCGATCCATGTCTGGAGTGTTTTAAGGAAGTCTTGTTACAGTGTCCAGGCTGAGTGTGCGGTGTGGTGTATGGTTGTTATGGTAATGTCATCTGCATATGAGGCACTGTTTGTGGGTATTGAGGTGTGGGAATGTCATACATGTATGGGTTGAAGAATGTACGTGAAAGAACAGAGCTATCTGGAGCAGCGTTTTAGGAAAGATTCTATAACTTGCCGTGGAGCGTAATATGGGCTTGTCGCCATGGTAAGTAGTTGGCAAACCAGCATTTGCCGTTGTTCTCCATGCTTGTGTTATAGATTTAGGTGATTATTTTGCGTCAGGGGATGACATGAAAGGCATTGCTGATGTATACTGTTGTAAGAATTGTGCAATGTGCGCGTAGGACGAAGTTGATATCGTCAGATGCATGTTGTGTGGGATTGGTTGACAGTGTTTGTGAAGCATTGTGCTATAAAACCATGTTGTGAGGGAGCAAGGGGAACATGAGGTGTGACTTTGATAAGAACTAGGCGTTCGGTTATCGTGGATGAAGTGCAGTGTAGTAAGTGTTGTGTTATGGATCTGTATGAAGGGTCCTTGTTTAGCTGACGTATCGTGATGATTGTTCCATGTTCCCGGATGTAACAGTAGTTTGTGAAGGTCTGGATGCCATGTGGTCCAAAGTATTTCAAGTGCTAAGTTAACCCTAGTCTGTCTGGCTGAGCAGACCCGGCAACCACAGGCAAGCAACTGACTGCACAGTCGTTCCGTGCTGTGAACCGATTCTCCCTTGCAGTACACAGCGCTCGCTACAGCTGGCCCTGTGTTTGTAGAACTCTACTTCTTGATAATGTCACGTGTCTGCTCTGCACTGAAAAGGGTTACGTTGTGGGTGAATGCAGAGAAGCTGGGTTTTCTGATTCAGTGCGTGGTGGTGTGACGTGACTTACGTTGCGTAGTGGGTCATGAGTGTGTCTGCTATTTCTTTGTCAGGCGGGATATACTGGGTGTAGGTAGGAACGGCAGCATGGGTTTTGGAGTCCTTGTTTGTGATTTAGTTGCTGTTATGGTTGAATAACCCCGGTCTGTCTGTCTGTCTGTCTGTGTCTGAACAGACCCATCAATCGCAAGCAAGCAGCGCCCTTGCAGGTCCGTCCCATACAGTGAACCGATGTTCCCTTGCGGTGGACTGAGCCTCACTGTGACGAGGTGCTGGGAAGAGAGTGGAGGTTTGGTTCCTGGCTGGACGCCACGCTTGTGTCTCTCCGTCTAGTTACTAGGGGCACCAGAGTAGGCTCCACATCACCCTGTTATTTGGCTGTATGGTCACCACCCAGCTTTATGTCACAGGAAACCATTAGGCTTGTCACTCATTGTAGAGCCACCTGAAGTGGAAAGAAGAATAATAAAAGTAACAGGAACGATGGAAGAAATAGAAAAAGATTGGTAAAGGTGCAGGAAGAAGTTGGCAGCTCTACGTCAAGTGAATGGATGGTTATTACCACCACCTATGACCGAATGATTTAGTAAAGTTGTTGAATATTTTGTAGAGCCGAGAGGGGTCTGTGGTGTGGCTGAGTATTGTTACAAAGGCTTTCCAGTTTTCTGTTTTCTTTATGGTGCTTTATTGTCAGTTTCGTTGTTTAATTGCTGAAACCTTTTGATGCTCTTGCGTGTGAGAGAGAAATTGTGTTTTAGTGGGTTGTAATGTTTTATGTGGAGAGCAATCTTCGGTGTAAAGTTTGGTTATAGTATCTTCTGGTTTCTCGCAGAATATGGTAGTTGTCTGAATTAAGTATGATGTTGTTCAACATTTAAATGTACCTGTCGATGTTAGTGATAGATGTGTCGTTTAGTGTAATGAAGTGATGTTCTGTTTTTTCTGTGAATGTTGTTCAGTCTGTTCTCTTGTAGTTTGTGTAAGTGATGTGTGATTGGTCTGGTTTGGAGTGTATTCTTGTGGTGATGATAGGGAGGTAATCTGACGGGAGTCTGGATTACGTTTGCCAGGTAGTGATGTGTGAAAGTGACGGCGAACAGAATGTGATGTTTGGGGGGAAGGGAGAGACTAGTGCCTGGTGTGGGATGTAGGTGTATTGTGAGGTGTCGTTGAGAATGTAGCTGTTGTTACACTGTGTTGCGATGTCAAGGTCTTGGCAGCTGTCTTGGCTGTGTTCATACCAGGCAGTGTTTTTAGCGTTAATGTCCCAGCAGCGACAGAATTGGGTGTCTTTGTTAGGGGAAGGAGCTGAGGGTTGTAGTAGACTGGTGTGACATTGGAGCTGTCATCGAGATGTAAATATTAAAAATGTACATTTCTCGTTAGTGACCAAAGTTGACACTGAATGATTATTCTCAATGAGGCGTCATTCCGGAAGAGTGATTGCGTTGTCTATGTTGTGCATTTTCAGGGGATGGATTTGTGAACGTAAGTGATGAGGCTTCCTCCATGACCATCGGTTCTGTGTGCAAATATGTGAATAGTGTCTGATGTGTCGAATCTTTTGTGGCTGTGTGAGCATTATTTCTTGTAGAAGTGCAATGTACTACATGTGTGTTTATGAAGAAAGTCTTATATTTGTGGTGTTTTGGAGCAGAGGCTGTCAACAGTAAGTTGTAACTTATGTTGCATGTTGGAGGTGGTGCACGCTTAATGTGGATCTGTGTTGTAGGTGTAGTGTTTGTGCACCGACGATGATTTGTGATGGCCACCCCTTACGGGATTGAGGCGTCTGGCAATAGATAGATAAATAGTAGTTGCGTGAGTAGGGGGATTGTTGGAGTCGGTGAGAGGGACTTGTGTGGTGCGACAGGAGTGTTTGTGGAGACATTGCATGTGCTGTGGCACATGTTCTATTAGTGTTTCTGATGAGTAGGGAGCAAAGCGGGCAAATATGGCGTGTTTGGGGCCTTGAATTTTTCTCAGTCTCTCTGAGAAGTATAACGAGGAGGGAAGTAACTGCCAGAGATCTATTTCCTTCTATGTAAGATATGACGAAGGGAGCCGGTGCCCCCATACGGGAGACAGCGGCCTGCCAGGAAGCAGGGTTGGTTGGGAAGGTTTGGCTCCCAGATTTGAAGACACAGTTGTTCCTCCTCATTTGAGATGCACAACTGAGCTCTATAATATGGAAAGGTTATCTACGCAGCGAGCGTGTGACTTTGGCCGCCATACTCAAAAACCACACTCATCACCACAGTGGTAATGCAATTGGAACACTGCTCTTTGCTTGTTGGCTCCTCTGTTTCACTTTTGCTTCCATATGCTGTGCAGTGGACCATGGCACTATATTTTCCAGAATCATCAGCTGATATCAAAAGGTACACGTGTCAGGTGTGGTGTATAAACATCATCAGTCTCGCCCTGGGCCCCTGGTAGCGGCACACAAACCACACGGCGCTACCCATGAGAAAGCCCCTCCATATGAGCCCAGTGAGTGCACATCACCACCTCAGGCAAGCTCTCTTCCATCTTAAATATCCCTCTGATTTACGTGAAGTGCCCAGCTAGGCGGAGCGGCCCCAACACCACCACCCCAGGAGGAGGACACGGGGAGGTGACAGGTGCTCCGCGCTACACCACCCCACGTCACCTGCGACCTTATGCCCCTCTTACACCCAGCCAGACCCCTGGGAAGTGCATCGACTCTGTGCATTACCCTCCGACAAGGGAAACGCTCACCAGACTCAGGGTGGGAATGACCCTCACACAGCCTCAAGCAGGCCCTCGGCTACAGAGTCCACTGGACCTGAGGCTAGAAGAGGGAGAGAGACCACTGGTCCTCAAAAACCTACCCCAGGGGGACAGCGGTGCAGTAGAGGCCACCAGCCCTGCTGTAGGAGGAGAGTCCACTGGATCTCCTTATACCACCCCCCGTAGGGAGCAAGCATTTTGGCGAGTCAGCCAGACAACCCTCGCCTGTCCTCCCGAGGAGGGGAGTGGAGCCCACATAGAGTCCACCGGACCTACAGGGGGGGCGAGACCACCGGTCTTCCCCTAGCTGCATCTTTCCCTCGGCAGCAGGAGAATGGTAAGTCCACCAGACCTGCTGCAGGAGTCAAGAAGTCCACCAGACTTCCTCCTCCTGCTGTCCCCGGGCCGAGTGGTCCCCCAAGTGACCCAGAAGAGATGAATAGATGTGATGAGAAATAGCTGGCCACGCATGGATGTAACCCCTGAACTGTGCCATACCAACCTGACATGACGTGAAGCTTATATTATATACATATAT
>JAGKTI010011577.1:11399-23392 GCA_018397915.1 Birgus latro | reverse complement strand
ATTTGGGGTCTTCCCAGTGAATCTTGTTAAATTCAACTAGTTGCTGACGGATAATTGACAGCTTGCTGTAATAATAATAAATAACAGTAATAATAAAAGCCATTTCATATGCTGGGTGGTAAACATATAACCAAATGACTCCTGATAGTCTATAGTGGGTTAAGGAACTCCAACTGGACAGTGCTTGTAAGGTTTCCCATTTGAAGGGTGGTTGGAATTTCTTCCTCACCTAATGCCACTCAGGGGCAAGTAAGGCTGATCATCACTGATGACGATGGGTGATTACATGTACAATCACGATAAAGATCATCAGCGGCAGCACCAGCAAATCCGCATCTAATCCTGTGTTGTCCCTTGAGGAGCGTAGGAGCCCGGGGCATGGCAAGTTGGTCCTGACATTTAAGATGAGAGTGACCAGCCTCACTCATCCATGGGTGGCATTACATGAGCAGTAAACCCCAACCACCCCCTGGACATAAACCTGCACATGCTCAATCTGATTGGAGCACCTTAAATGCCTACTAAACCACCAGGCACCATAAATTGGTTATGTGGTTACCACCCAGCGTTTTAAATGGTCTCTTGGTGTACAGGAAACCATTTGGTTTGTCACTCAGTGTAGAGTCAATGTCACCCCATAGACAGAAGGAAGAGGAAAGAATGAAGCAAAAAGACAGAAGAGGAAGGAAGAGAGGAAAGGACAGTCACCCAAGAGCAGCACTACATGAGTGAGTGGATGGTCAGTGCCCCCACCTACCACATACTAATGCTGGGATCAGAAGAGGTAAAAATGACAAATTTGTTATGCAGAGTTGCTGTTCCTTCAGTACAGCAACCCTCAGTAGTTCCAGTACAATGTTGTTGATCAACACAGGACAATATTTTCCAGTGTACTCTTGATTAATATATCATCAATGATGAATAAAAGTCAGATTCTGATAAACCATGTATTTTGTGTTGCAACCCCAGGTGTCTACTACACCCTCAGGGGCCACCAGGCAACAATCTCACAGGCCAGGACAGGTCAGCACACGGGTACCAATGAAATTATAGCACTAGCATGATATAAACGTTGGACTGGTAAATTAAGTCCTATCAATATAATTAAGTCAATGATTAATAAGACTTGCACACAAAAAGTTAGGGTAACATCATTACAACAGGCCCACAACCCAACAGAGCAAACCACAACCCTGTGACCAATACCCTGGATTAAATCAAGTTCGAGTACTGTACTGTATAATCATGCTATGGTAGGTTGCAAGTCCTGCACAATCTGTTACGAGTTGTGGATGAGCCAGAAATTAATGCTACCATCACTTAAAAATAAATTCGTGGTTTGCAGCACCATGTGAAACTCAAGATTATGCATGACTCCCAGGCCTGTACTCTCATCAACTAAGGAGAGGCTTTCCTACCTTTGTTATCTCCCCCTCCCCACTGCACCTTACTATTTACCTGTATGTCGTTTTATTTATATCTTTTTTAATATCAACAAAATCTGCATCAATGACATACTATATTAAAGATAGACATACATGCTGGTAAGGAAGAGGTACAAGTAAGCCTTCTTAACAGATAAGAATATGGCCCTTCATGACGTGCAAAGAGGGGGTAACCAAAGCACTGGGAGCTCTCACCCCAATTACAGCCTGATACAGCCAGTTGAGATACCACAATTTGCTACCTGATCCTGGACAATCACACACACCTCCACACTGTGTTCTTGGCTCTTAGACCAAACAAAACAGTAATAACAATAGCAACCTTGGTCTATGGGAATATTACCACAGTACTGTACTGGATTAGACAAAACAGGGCATTCAAAAGAGAAAAGCAAGCCCAACCGGAATGAAATGAAAACTCTGAGTATCCTAGGGACCTACTGGAATTGTCCTCCATCTATCTACCAAATTTATAAATAAAGCATGTACCACTGCTGCCTCAAGTCACAATGAAACAAAAAATTTCACGGCACAAATTTTTATAGTAAACCCCTTATGTATCAATATAATCAGTATATATATATATGATGCTATAAAATAATCTTAGATATAGTGTTAGTTTCCTTTACATGGTACATAGCTGTCCTTACAAAAATAGAAGAAAAATCCAAACAAACTTGGCATCAAAACACCACTGGAATGAGCTTTGTAACGTGGTCTAGTAAAGTAAGAGGACTGCTCCTGCATAGATTTGTGATAGACAAAAAGTGTCAACCTAAAGAATAACTATATATATATATATATAGTGTACAAACTAAATCAATGCCAACCAAATGCCCCCTACCCTCTGCAGCAATAAAAATAGTAAAAAACAAGGTGCACCAAGGATACAGAGGGTAACCCAGTGTGCCACCTAACCACCAGCACTACGGAATCATGGCATATACTCTAAGCTCATGGCATATAAAAGTTAAAGCAAATTTCTTTTCTCTAAGTAGGAAGGAAAATGTGCCAAACTGCATCATGGTGTTTTTGTTTGTCCACTTCTTCCTGCAAGACTTCACTGCCAAGGGCATCATTGCACTGTAAGATGCTGCCACAGTTATCTCACTTTAATACATATATACAGTCACAATATTTGTATTTTATCTACAGATAAAGCCCCAAATAGGCTAGTTATCCTTTACGACACAAGTTAAAAAAAAAAATGCCTTTCATGGTAGCATTTGGCAAAAGGTGAAGATTGTTGTTCACAACATGAGTAACAATGTAATATTGCACCTCAATACAGTATATGCATGTGGTCCCAACATCCAAAACTATCTGCCATGAAGAAATTATTCAATTATTCCCTTTACAAAAAAAGTTTCGTACAAAATACAATTTTAAATTGAAAAGGTCTTCATGGCAGAAGCCACTTCTGCACTTCTGGACACACAAACCCTGTGGCCAAACCTGGACGAGTGCCAATGTCAGCGAAACTCTTGCAGGTTTTATTGGCTCCTTGTTTATTACTGAGTGGCACCAGCACCAGCACCCTGTAATCATAAAATACACATTTATAGCTGATACTTAACACTACAGAATGTGCAAATGATTTCATTCATAATGATTCATCAAGAGTCATTCTACTCTATATATAGCACTTTATTATCCTTTATGAAACTCTAGGCATACGTTCAAATAAGGTAATAAGAAACTGCCTCCTCTGCAAAGTATCCAAAACAGTATCTGCTGTTTAGTAAAAAGGCATCACACACTGTATGACCAACGTCACAACTCGATGCTGCCCTAACTATGAACCGTGCAGTTGAGAGAGAGAGAGAGAGAGCGCACACGCATGACCAGTCACAGCCATTATTTAATGATTTTGTAAACCATTATGAAAATATCAAATCAAAAGTTACGGGAAATGAATTTCCTGGAAATAATTAGACACCAGTCTTCTTTTAACCAATACAATGGCTCCTTCTCTAAACATAGTAGAACTATCTAGGCTAAGTAATAATAGATATTACTGCTGTGAAGGATAACTTTTCCTAACTCTCACTATGAAAGGGCTGAAAAGTTATCTGAAGGTTAGCATGTGTACTGAAAGGGTTAAGAAAATTATAATTTTTGAAAGGACAGTAGTAATTTGCAAACTACAGTAATATGTCAGTTCTAATGACCTTATACTAAAACAGTCCCTACAGACTTTCAGCCAAATGCCATTCACAGGATATTATCTATTCCCACTATCACAAATAGGGTGGATAGGATCCAGAAACAAAATTAAAAGATACAAAAATGACAAGTATCATTTAAGTATTCAAAACCCATTCACTCATCAAGCCTTAGGAATTCTTAGTTCTGCCTCAGAGGTGAAACCTACACTACATGTGCTTCAACTGAATGACATTCTAAATTATCTTTTTTGTTCTCTCTCACACACACACACACAGTAAACTTTCAATTATCTGGCACACAGCAGTCAATTGACGGTGGTGTTGGAAGGTGACATACTGATGGAAATTGATGTAATACCCTTCCCAAACACCCTCAAAAGAGGTCTAACCCCCCATAAAACCCTTTAATCATATCATATTATAAAGACTCCAACATGCTTGCATGTGTCAGCCCACATCACCTAATGGTGGCTCTCCACACTGCTCAGTCTCTGGCAGCCCCTTATTCTTGAGGTAAAACTGACCTCACTCCAGGTATTTTTCGGTCTGCCCCTTGCAAGCCTACCCCCGATGTACACACCTCTCACTTTCTGCATCCAGTTGTCATCCTCCATCTTCTCTACATGCCCAAACCACCTCAATCTACCCCTCCTCATCACAACACCAACATACTCAAGTCCCACCCTTCCTCTCAACTCTTCAAACATAAACTTAGCCCCTCAAGGCCTAGCATTCAACGAAGCACTACACATCCATCTAATTACTGTCATTTCTAAACATCTGAGTCAACAAATATCCTCTTCCTTTACTATCCAGGTCTTGCTACCATACAGCATTACACTCCTAACATGCCACATACAAAGATCCATTAGCACAGAGGGAAAGCCCTCTCAGTGTCAACAGGCAATAGCTCCCTGAACTTCCTCCAACCACTCTTTGCCCTAGCCACAGAGCAAGCACCAGCCCCAACTCCAAATAACAAAACTCTTCCAAACACTCAAGAGACTCACTGGTAAGATGATAATCTCTACATGCTCTCCTTGACACACTGCACACACAAAATCAGCATTATCTCACAGTCTACCTGTAATACCACTACATCTCTTCTGTACCAGCTTATCTCAACTAATGCACAAGATGGAGTTACTTCCCGCACCCTTGTGGCAAACCTCTGATCTGTACTATAAAACTTCAAGCAGAAAAACACCCTTAAATACTGCAATAAGCACAATGAAATGTCACTACTGTACTGTACAATGTACTGTAAACATACTGTACAGTACACCCAAACCCTGGTGGCAAAGTTAGGACAAGGCAGACTAAAAGAGGATAGGTAGACCTAACCAAGCATGAGGAAAAAGACTGGTGAAACATGACTGATAGAAACAACAGATGTTACAGGGAATAAACAGAGTAGCGAAACAGATAATGCCTGAATAGAATTGGAAATATGGCTACCATTGCTAGCAACAGAGCAGAGGCCTTGGTTGAGTAGGGTGGGGTGGGGGAGGGGGGGCGGAGATGATGCGCTGTCAGTGTTTGGGACGAGATACGTGAGGAAAAACTATAAAATATACAGAAGGAGGGATATACATATTCAATGCTGAACATAAGAAAATACGACAGCAACATACAGGGAACATATTAAAAGGAAGTAAATGCCACATTTTTGTCCTCTGAAGACATGTGATGTCGGCAGACATCATTCTTTGGGAAAAATTTCGTAATAACATTAAATGCAAGATACCAGAATTAAACCACAAATATCCTATTCATGATGTATTGTTCGTATACTGTGTAAAAAATATGAGCTCAAAATGAACCAAACTGAACATCAAAAGTAGTGTTTTGGGTGGCGAGCCTTACAACCCCAAATCTGATCATCCAGCTTGCTCTGCTGTACTGTTTACTAAATAATGAACATGAAAAGAGAAATCTGAATGAGATGAAGCCATTTGCTGTGGGCCAAAATTCAAAGTTATAAGTAAAGCTACCAGGAACTTGTGCTTGGATGACATGACAAATGGCATGGGGGTAAACTTGAAGGAGACATACCTTTGAATTGACTGACTTTTGACTTTGTAAAGGTGTACTGAGGTGACTTTTCGAGAATGAAGAGGATTCATCAACAAAGTAAGGAAAACATGTTTATGTAAGGGATAGGTTAGGCTGTTAAGAAAATTTTGGTTAGGTTTGGATAAATCAGCACTGATGAGGGCAATTTTGTGACCAAAATGGTGAGCTAAGATGGTGTCCACCTGTCTGTCTTTGGTGCACCACCAGATGGCATCCATCTGTCGTCAACGACGTTGGGGATTGTAAACTATGACAACTTTTAATATGCTATTTACCAATTTCAAAGAAAATAAAAAACAAAAACTTAATACAGAAAAATGGTGATATCATGTAATTTTTCTTTTTCTTCCCACATAATTTTATAAATTCAACCCCATTTGCTGTGACAGATATTGACATACCTGAAGATGTGACAGATAAAGTGTGTGTGTGCTTTATATTCCTATATGAAAACTCGTATACAAATAAAGTGTGTGTGTGTGTGTGCTTTACATTCCTATATGAAAACTCTGAACAGTAAATGACCTCTTCAGATACTTTATCATGTTCTTTACTATAAAAAAAAGGGGGGGGGGAGGGGAGGAAATACAGCATACAAGAGCAAAATAAATACATAAATAAAAATACTGAAAGTTGCTTGGCTGTTATTTATACTTACTGTATTACGTAAAGACTTATCCATACAATAAGCATCCCAAGCCACTCCATTGCCACATACAGCATCTGGCTGACACACAATAAATTCAGTGAAGATCATATCAAGTGTACCTTTTTGTACAGCAGATACAACATTTTCAAACATTCTTCTGGTTCAATGAATATTTGTAGCAGCCACATTAAAAAGCAACCATAATGTAAATACCAACATGCTCTGTGCAGAATCAAGTACTGAACTGTACTGTGTATATCTAAAGCCATGCATTATTAGTGCCCCCAGTTATTTTTTATGTTTCAGAAGCACACTCAAAATGTGCTTCATTAATAATGTACTTGTGATTTTTTAAATACTCATACAAGTATTGAAAGCCATGCAGTAAAGCTTTAGCTACTGGGTGAACACTACATGCTCAAGGCATATAGGCAACTACACCCTGCTGCAGGTAAATCCATTATAAGCCTATCAAAAGTTAAGATGGCTACTTAACTACATGGTATTTCAAATTGCTTAGTACCTGTATTATGACTACTTAAAAAAAAAAGGGGGGGGGATGGGGGGATCAGTTTTAACAAAATTTGTTAAACTGCCCCATTATTTAGATCATTTATGTAGTTGGTAACCAGGTAAATGCAACAAACATATGTAGTTCAATAGTGAGAGAAGTGTTCTTCCCATTATGTCTGCTGAAATTCCTACTTGGCCATATCACAACTACTAGCTACTAATTTGTGACACTACTGGTGCTATTACTGTAGTAGCTGGTTCAGTTTATATCATTTGCAATCACTTCCAATGTCATGAGAGTTAAAGAAAATGCACCAGTTGGTACCTGTACCTTGCTGTACATACAGTTCGGTATACAGCAAG
This sequence comes from Birgus latro, assembly GCA_018397915.1. Taxonomy (NCBI): domain Eukaryota; kingdom Metazoa; phylum Arthropoda; class Malacostraca; order Decapoda; family Coenobitidae; genus Birgus; species Birgus latro. The sequence continues at coordinate 16,178 of JAGKTI010011577.1, read as the reverse complement.
CCAAATTTATTTGACTCAATGGTATACTGCCTAGTATATGTTACAGCTCTGTAAATTCCATCCATATTTGTTTTTTTGTACACTTCTACCCATAATTAGTCATGTAAATGATATAAAATTTTGAAGTGAGGCATCCACTGCAAGTACTTTCACGGTCATTGATGATCAGCTGATATGCAGAAATTTACGTGTTTCTCATGTGGCAGGAATTGTCTCCTTACAATTATACACTCTACCATTCTACCAATTTCACAACATAAGGAACATTAACAGTCTCAATCATCATAAGATATCGAAGTGTCCTGCAAGTGCATCTTCTGCTGCCATAAGTACCATCATATGGGAGAGAGAGAGAGGCTATTGCCTGACTCATTGCACTGTTTACTGAGTCTAGTACAGTATGTATATGAGGGATGGTAGGGTTGACAGGTGCCTGCACTGAGTACAAAGTTTAACTCTGGGAGCTGTGTATGTACTCAAGTGGGTATAATATGCACTGTAGAAGAAATACGTATGTGGAACTTAGCTTAATGCACAAGCATGCATGCACACACACATACATGTGTGCATGTATCTGTGGGTGTGTGTGCATGAGCATGCATACATGCATGCATGTGTTTGTGTGCATGTGCATGTCTGCACGTGCAAACAGAGAGAAAGGAAGGAAGGAAGGAATAATGTAGAACTAGCACCAAGCCAGAATATGGCTAAATAGCACTACAGTAGAAGGGAGCGGGGTAGATAGTTATGTTAAATGTATGATATGAAGTGCAGTAAGAAAAGGGATAATATTGGAAACAGAAACAGTGGAAAAGTCACCTTAGAAACAGTGGGAGAGTCACCTAGGAAATCAGTAAGTTGTGGGGACCGACATAATGAGGGAAGGAAGGGGAACGCTGCAAGACGTTGTTGGAATGTAGACGGGCAATCAAGAAAAAGATAACAGATAGTCATAAGGCAGTTACAGTGTGAGCAGATGGGTTGAGGATCATGGCTCATCAAATGACCATGAGTTAGGTGGGTATGACCCAAGCAAAGATAAGCATGGATTGTCTCCCACCGACGATTGGTGCGAGATGATGTGTGCCAGGAAAGAACAGAGGGTTTAACGCTATGAAGTTTGTTGTGAATCTGTTGGTTCCATGAGGATTGCCAATGATCACGGAAGAGGCAGGTTAGAAGATGAAAACAATCAAAGGCCGGAACAGGGCAGAAGGAGGACCTGGAGAGCAGCAGAGCCCATCAATGAGTCAGCCTGTTCATTACCTGCAATCCCAATGTGGCTAGGAACCCCGCAGAAGCAAACACAAAGGCAGAACAGCCACTCCTGAATCTGGGTGAATAGAGGATGAGAAGGCATGGTGTGTAAGGAAGTGAGCGCACTGAGAGAATCGGAGAAAGTAACGGAGGTGGAAGAAGTTAACCTTGGAAGAGACTTCAGAGCAAAACGAATAGCTAACAGTTCTGCAGTAAGGATACTTGCAATGGAGGGAAGTGTACTGTGGAAGGAGGATTCCAGGAATACAGCATATCCAACACCATGACATAGTCATCAGTAAAGATATGCATTGCAGAACAGTAACAGGACATACGTGTATGTTCGAGAAAAAGAGAGTGAAGGGTGTCTGGGGGAAGAAAAGACTTACAATAAGGGAGAAAAGGACAGACCACAGCAGCAGGCAGAAGCCAGAGTGGGATAAAACCGGACATAGTGGAAGGATAGGAGGAAAGGCAAAATCAACAGACTGAAGAAGGGTGGGGACCCGAAGGGGAAAAGGAAGGAGATGGGAGGCCGAATGAAAATAGCGTTGGAGAACTCGAATGAGGGGGCGGAGTCACTTATTTGCAGGGAACTGAAGGAGATGTGTATAGGACCTGAGTGAAAAGACAACGATGATAAGAAAGGGCAGAAATGCCAGATTCAGTACAAAGACTTGTAGCAGGAGTCGACTGAAAAGCTCCAATGGCTAAATGAAGACCAAAATGATGCACAGAATCAAGCTTTGAAAGAGTGTGAGTGGAGGCAGAAGAATAGACCAGGCAACCATAATCGAGTGTGGAAAGAATACAAACAATAAAGATGAAGAAGTGTGTCGTGATCAGCATCCCATGAAAGATGAGACAGCATTTGCAGCAATCATAAACGATGAAGGGTAAAGGACTTGAGGGAAGAGATATGTGCATTCTAATTTAACTGCGAGTCAAATGTGGTAGAGGATCAGTAGGGATGAGGGATGTTAAATAAATACAGAGAAGGCTATGGTATTGTTCGCGAATGAGTAAACGTTACCGCACAGGACTTAAGAGGTAGAAAAACGAAAACCATGAGTAGCAGCCCACGTGGAGGCAGCATCGATGGTGAACTGAAGAAGGACTTAAGAGGTAGAAAAATGAAAACCATGAGTAGTAGCCCACGTGGAGGCAGCGTCGATGGTGGACTGAAGAAGGGATTGGAGCCGAGGCAAATTTGAATCCGAGGCATAAATAGCTAAATCATCAACATACACAGAGGCTGAAACAGAGGGGCAGAGCAGAGAAAATGCCATTTACAACTACAAGAAACAGGGTAGTCCTAAGGACACAGCCTTGGGGGGCACCTTTATGCTGGGTAAAGGCACGGGAAAGGTGGTCTCCGAGATGGTAATGAAAGGTTTGGAAGGAAGGAAGATTTTGAAGAAAAACACCCGTTATCATGCAGACCAAGGTAGCAAAAGCAACAAAGAATATGATACCCCCAAGCCGTATTGTTGGCTTCTAAATTTAAAAAAAGATGGAATTACCGACTGGCAGAGTGAAATGGCAGAATGGATAAAAATTTGAGCTTAGGAAGGGGATCTAAAGTCCTACGTGCTCTGCGATACCCAAACAGTAAGGTGGAAAGAAGACTACAGGATTCAAGGTGCCACACAAGTCTAGTATTAACCATCCATTTAAACAGTTTAAATAAACTAGTCAGGGCCACAGGACAGTAATCTGGAGGATGGTGTCCAGGTTTACCAGGTTTAACCCCTAACCGCTGGCTGACATGTACAGCCGTCACGATTCAGGGCGTGGAGCGTTGCCGGCTGAAGGGATATGCTGCAAGCACATTCCTGCCACCCTTTGAACTCACGGTCATTTTCTATGACAATCATACGGTAGGTAGGTACCCAAGGTACCCCACTGATGCATGGCTTAGTCTGTACATGGCACTGGTTGAGTGTAGAGTGATGGCTTTCTTATCCTCCTCATCCGATTCCGTCCCTTCCATGCGTGGTGCGGACTGCATCATCGACCCCCACAAAAGTTCTGCCCTTACCACCAAGAAAAGGGCTCAATGACTGAGCAGGTGTGTGGGAAATTGTAAATAGTAAACAGGTATGCATGTTTTTTTTTTTTATTCATAAGTGAAATGTAAGATATAAGTTATATCTAGTAAGTCTTATGGAATAAGTGTTTTATACCAAGTTTTACAAGTGCACTGCAATAAGTGTTACTATTTATGGTTATCTGTGAAACAATGATTGGAAATACCTTGAGTAACCCAATCTAGTAAAATGAAGGAAAAACAAAAAAGCATGGAAGAGAAAGAAAATGACCTAGTTGGCTGTGACTAAATTTTCTCCCTCAATACTCAGAAAATAATATTGAAAATGTGAGCATTAGCGTACTTGTGAAGTACAAAAATGTAAGTTGTGTATATCATAAGTAACATTTCCACATTGCCCCTGATTAGTACAAATTAGTCAATTTCTGTACCAGTAGTTACCTCATACTCAACCATACTGCGTGAAACAACCAGAGCATTTACTTCTCAAAGTGATGTCAAGTGCAAATACAAGTGCCGTAGTAGAGGGAGATTATTATAACCGACGCAAGAAGTGAGTACATAAAATAAAGAGCTATTCTTTTCCCATACATCTATGGGTCATAGTGGAGCATTGAAATGGGCGGAAAACCTTATGGGGAGCCACGTGGAAGGGGTGATGACTCATCCTTACGACAGTTGAGTAAAGTAAAAAAAAGTGATTGGAATGTCTGGTCAAGTAGACCTATAAACCTCAGCCAAGCAATTACCATGGTCAAGAAGACCCAGAATAAAATCAACATCAAAACTCACAATTCAACCATCCCGCATCAACCTTACCCGGGATCTCCCGCTTCTCCAGAGTCAACACTACCCTCTTCCTCTTCCCTGGTGAAGGGGCCATCATTACACACCCTTGGAAGAAGCATGCAAGGAATGACACAGCCTGAAGCCGGTATACAGCAACCACAAAAGCTACCACGTATGCCACCATAACAACTGTTCAAGAGGAGCTGTTACTAAACACTGCGCGAAAGCCGAGACGAAGTGAGGGGAGGCCCCTAATGGATGTTGGGTAAATTAACCAGCCAGACACGACTCCAGCGGGCAATTCCTGCCCATCCATCCGGGGGGAATTTCTTTGCAGGACCATAATTTCCACCCAGACGCAAGCGTTTTGTCTATCTATCTATCTATTGCAAGATGCCTTGATCCTGAACGGGGTGGCCACAAACAAATCGCCTCCATGTCACTCTGTCCCCTGCCATTTCACTACCACGCTCCCAACTCACACCCCCCTCCCTCATATACCTCTCCACTCCATCCCTCCATCTCATCCTTGGCCTCCCCCTGCCTCTCGCCCCCTCCACCTCACTCACATACACTCTCCTCATCAGTCTTTCACTCTCCATCCTCTCCACATGCCCAAACCACCTTAACGTGTTTCTCCTAACGCTTCCCATCACGTCCTCAACCACACCACAACGCTCCTT
>JAGKTI010011577.1:0-11056 GCA_018397915.1 Birgus latro | reverse complement strand
AGTTTCCAAACACTGCCCTCTCTCACTAGGGCCGCTCCAACATCCACTGCCCGACCTTGTATCTCTTTTATAACCCCATCCATATACAGATTGAACAACCATGGAGACATGACACATCCTTGTTTCAATCCAACCTTCAAATGGAAAGATTCACTCAGTTTGCCATCCACACGCACTGCAGCCTTAGCACCCTCATACATACTCTTCACTGCCTTCAACAACTTCCCATCCACTCCATATATTCTTAATACCTTCCACAAACCTTGTCTATCCACCCTGTCATATGCTTTCTCCAGATCCATGAAGCATTTTGTGCAGATATGAAAAAATGTACGAATAATGGTTTCGAACAGCCAGATCACAGCGTATGGTTAATGGATTGTCCGGGTAATGGTCATCCGGATAATCGAGAGATTACTATACACCTAGCCCTGAATATCTGACAAGGATGTGTTCCATAAAAGTGGTTGAATAACAAACTGATTTTTCCTATAAGATTATTAAGAAATATGGGGGTTAGGTTCCTAACCACCTTTGTCACTCAAAAAGAATTCAATAATGATGGAAAAAATACTGGTAAATATGAATGAGTGTGACACAGGGATTTGAGCCGTTTTCTTATAGACCTACGTTCTCAAGGAATATTATTTTAGTACTCCATACATCTCAGATGATTGACATCTGATTTTCAATCAAAAAAATATTGAACAAACAAAATACTGTACACGTACTCAGCGATATTAAAGAAAGCCACCTGAACGCCTTTGATAGTGTTTACTGTCGAACCTGCCAAATGGCCATGACATTGCCACACCAAACTAACTCAAATGTACTCAATTTAAAACCATAAATAGCAGTGGAAGCCTAACTGGAAGTGCTGAAACCTAACTGAAGGGTTTCGCCCCCAGGACCCCCAATTATTATAACCTTCCTAACCTAGTGCAAACTAAGATGTGCATTCCATTAAAACTGGCACCAAAACAGGACTGTGCATTAAGAGTGTTTGTTAATCATTGGCACAATCGTCACCAGGGTTGCCATTTGGTATTTTTCAATACCAATGTGGGCCAATTTGGTAATGAAAAATTGATCTGGTAATGAATGAGCATGATCCATTACCAAGTAGATTTTTCACATGTATGAAGATACAGAGGCTGGAGATGGTGGATTGTTGCTGTCTTTGATTAATCTGCTGGCTTACATAGCGAGAAAATAATCAATACGCTGCTAATTATAAATAAAGTGATTATTTCCATGTGTATACAGGTATACCCCAAGATATGATACTCCTAGATACGATACCCCGGCTTAGCAATGGTGGTAGAAATACCACCATACCCCGCCTAACGAAAGCCAAACCCCAGTTTAATTTTTTTTTCCTACTGATTTTGATGATATTTTAGACTTAAATTTTGTGTTTAGGTTGATTTATAAACTATTTTTAGCCTTACATTAACCCTTTAACTGCTGGGTTGTCGGAGGCGCGCTGTGCCCTTCCCGCGGGGCAAATCCACGCTCCGACTGACTTTTTAAAAATATTTTGCCAAAAATCAGTTATTAGTCCTAGAATATCATAATTACATATGCGTATGGCACATATCTTCAGCTTTCTCCTCAGATGTTTTTTTAGCACTCGTCAACTACCATAGGTGGAGACTTCTGAAGTTGGGTAACTAAGTCTCCACTTTACGCTTCCCGACATCCCGTAATATGAATACCACTGCCTGATATTATCACTAGAAACACTATTCAATGATTTCCAAGTAGTTTGGAATCCATACCCCAAAAAAAACCCACCGTGAAAGCATTGTAAAATGCGAGCGCTTATGAGCCTCCCACTCGCGTTAATTCGCAGCTCGAATTCTGTCATTTCTTATTCATATACACACACTCACTTTATTATTTCTAGTACTTTATTACACTTGTATATATCTACAGTCCTGTACAGCTTCCAACACGATGTTTAGTAGGGGTAGAGGTCACAGGGCCTTTAATGGGCGCAATAGCGGTGGAAATGGAGGGATGCGACTGCGACATTATTCCACTTTGAAGGACGACAGTGAACTGATATGTACGTGTCTTGGTAGCCAAGAGTTGAAAATGTCAGCTGCTAATGTATAAGTAAGACCTCACTATAACGGACTAATTGGGCTCAGGCCAGTCCGAAATATGCGATTTTCCGATAAAAGCGACATCTGGACTTACCCCTGCTAATCCGGATTTTTCCAATATATCAGACATTAGTCCGGATTGAATCGGTAGTTTTCACCACCATTGCAGTATTGTACTGTGTTATACCTTCACTACATTAATCAAATGGTATAATAATACTGTACTATACACTGATAAACATGTCTTTTACCTGTCTTATTGTGGTGAACATAGCTGAAGTTGTCAGGCAGTCCGGACTGCTTTCTGGCTATGTCGGACTTTTTCCGATATATAGGAGTTTAGTCAGGTAGCTCCTCGAGTCCGATAAAAGCGAATTCCGGTCTACTGAAGTCTGTTATATCGAGGTTTTACTGTATGCTAAGAAATAAGTCACAGGAAATCTAGACAATACATAATAAATTAGGTAGTTCCATGTGAATATAAATATCACTCAGGCTTCTCCCTTCCTTTCTTATATGCATTTATATTATGAGAATAGCTCATACGGCATATTTCATGGGGGAAAATGCAGGGGAAATTAGCGAACGAGTGCAGGTTGGATGTTGCCAAATGATAATTAGCCAATTCCAGATGTATGGCACTATCAATTACCTTATTTTTTTTTTATATATATATTATTTTGTATAAGAATAGGGCATAGGGTTCATTTCAATGAATGAAATTAGTGGAAAAATCTGGGGAAGATTTACGTAGCGCAGAGCAGACGACACGAGAGGGTAATGGAGGGGAGGTAGGGAGGAGAGTCTAGAATGGGGGGAAAATGGCTAAATTGTCAACAATGGATGGGAGTACTGATGACATTAGCAGCTCTGCCTATTGCTGGACATTGGCAGTGCTGATAGATGATACAAGTCACCACCTGAAAGCCCGGGCAAATTGAAAATAACACAAAATCACAAAAGTGACGCCCCACAGTATGATCCATTGCGCCCGAGCATCACAGAAGTGATGACCTGCGGTTAAGGGGTTGATGTGTTTTAGTCACAGGTGGGGTGAACACTGTCATTTTGGGATACAGTTTACTAAGTCTGATTCTTTTCCAGACTTATAATTGACACTTTTCAGATTTTAATTTTGGGTTTAAGTTAAACTGCTTTTAGGCTTAGTTTACCTTGTTTTAAAGCTATTATCGGGTTTATGTGAGCCAGAAGCTTGTTTTTGGACTCATTTGGGTTGGTTTTGGACTTGGCTGGGTGGGAAGCCCAAGGCTCAAAAATGCATCCCTATACTTTGCAAGTTAAATCTACCTCGATATATGATACCCCACCTAGCAATGGATTTTTACTTAACCAATTGCATCATTAAACTGGGGTATACCTGTAAATAATTAGTGAAGAATAAATGATTGCTTTAAGAATTTGGTAATGAAAAGTTAAGTCTGGTGGTGGAAACTGAGGAGTTTGATAATGTGGCCGAGTTCATATCAGGCAAACCTGATCGTTACCCAACCATGCGATGGCGAAACATTCACTCAGGTTGGTGAGCACATGACTGCGCTTGACAGAGGTAATAGTAGTGGTCTTGGGTGGAGCCATGGTGGTGCTGCAGTCTTCCATGAGGCCAAAAAGAAATGCAGACAGATGAAGAGGCAACCGATCAGCAGGGCAAAGCGCTGGAGACAGGCAGCTCAGCTGGTCTGTCTGGTGGTGCGCGGTGTGAATTGTCGAAATGGCGGGGATAACCATGTCAAACAACGAAAAAGGGTATACATTTATTCGAAACAATGAACTGTCGAATAACAATTGGTCGAAAAACAAGGGTTTAGTGTATTCTAAAAAAACTGAATTTTGCACAAATGACCGCTAATACTGACATGATACAGTGATATAACTGTAGATGCTACCAGTACTTGAAATGAATAATAAACCTGAATTGAAAAAGTTAATCAGTTGTGGCTGAATTAGTGAGATTGTGTATGAAGAGAAATGCAATGTCTATGGGTTCGAGTGCTCTGCTCTGACCGACAGGTCAGAGGTCTGAGTCCACCCGAGGGTCATTGGTAAATGTCACGAAGGGCATCCGATCATAAAGAGCTACATGCTCCAAACCTAAGTCTTTTACCCAGGGGCAATGCCTTGGCCCTTATCAAAAAATACGGCAGGGGAGGCACTTACAACTACAGTAAAACCTCGATACATCGGCCTTCAGTAGGCTGGAATTCGCTTTTATGAAGGAGCTACCGGACTAAATTCGTATATACCGGAAAAAGTTTGATAAAAGCCAGAAGCAGTCTAAACTGCCTGACCACTTCAGCTATGTTCACTTCGATAAGGTAAATAGAAGATGTGTTTATCAGTGTACAGTACAGTATTACTAAATACAGGCATACCCCAGTTTAACGAGGCAACTGCTTAAGTAAAAACCCATCGCTAAGCAGGGTATCGTATATCAGGGCAGATTTAACATGTAAAGTACAGGGATGCATTTTTGAGCCTTGGGTTTCCCCCCAACCAAATCCTAAACCAACCCATATGAGTCCAAAAACAAGTTTCTAGCTAACCAAAACCCCCAAACAGCTTTGAAACAAGCTAACCTAAGCCTAAAAGCAGTATATAACTCACCTTAACCCAAAAATAAAATGTGAAAATCATCAAATGCAAACACTTAAAAAATCAAACTTAGTAAACTGCACTCCAAAATGACAATGTTCACCCCACCTATGACCAAAACACACTAATCATGTCTAAAAACAGTTTATAAAACAACCTGAACACAAAATTTGTCTACATTATCACCAGCATTCGTTTTCGTTTTTGAAGGCTCCAACATGCTTGCATGTGTCGGCCTTGGTCACCTAATGGCGGCTCTCCACGCTGCTCGATCTCTGGCAGCCTCCCTGTTCAGTCCCTTAACCCTTAAATCACATTTAATGACCTCGTCCCATGTCTTTCTCGGTCTACCCCTCCCAACCCCTCCCCCAATATTAACACTTCTCACCCTCTGTACCCAATTATCATCCCCCATCCTCTCCACATGTCCAAACCACCTCAGCCTACCTCTCCTCATCACAACACCAATACACTCCAGTCCCATCCTACCTCTCAACTCTTCTATCGTAAACCCAGCCCCCCCAGGCCTTGCACGCAGGGACGCACTGCACATCCACCTAATCTTTGTCATTTCTGTACGTTTAAACCTGCGAATATCCTCTTCCTTTACTGCCCAGGTCTCACTACCATACAGCATCACACTCCTAACTCGATCAGTAGAGAGTTGGCTTGCAGTCCCGAGGGACCTAGGGGGACCCAGGTTCGAATCCTCGCTGGGGCAGGGAACAGTTTAAGGATTTGAATTTCATTAAATCAGGCTTTACTGATCTACCGGAAGACCCGCCGACATGTCGTAAAAATAACCCCGCTAATACCAATACACCAGTCCTGTATGAGACAGCCCTAGCATGTATTCAATATGGACGGTGGGTGTTAGCGCCGAAGTGGTGACATGTAGAGGTGTATGGTATGTAGGAGGACGGCTGGGCCTTGATAGCAGGCTGTAAAGCCTATGCCCAGAGTCGGACACATAAAAAAAAATTTAAAAAAACATGCTGCATACAAAGACCCCTTAGCACGTAAGGAGAGTCCTCTCAATGTCAGGAGAGGCAACAGCTCCCTGAACTTCTTCCAACCACTTCTCACTCTAGCAACCGAGCTAACTCCAGCCCCACCTCTGGCACATAACATGTCTCCCAGATAACAAAACTCCTCCACACACTCAAGAGACTCACCAGCAAGTTCAACCCTCTCACGCCTAACAATCTCCACCTGCTCTCCCCGACACACCGCACACATGAAATCAGCATTATCTCGCAGTCTACCTCTAATACCACTACATCTCTTGTACACCCATCTATCACAAACACTGCACAAGTTGGAATTACTTCCCAAACCCATGTGGCAAACTGCACATGGCCACTCTCCCTCTCCTCTGATTGTACCCCCACCAACCCTAGATATCATCACTTTTGTTTTATCTGCATTTACCCTTAAGCCCTTGTACCCCATACCATCTCTCCACTTCTTAAATCTTTCCTCAGCCTCCCCTTCATTCTCAGCAATCAACACCAAATCATCAGCATACAACATCTCCCATGGGAGTCCATCTCTGAAGTCACGTGAGAGGGCTTCAAGCACCATGATAAACAACAAGGGACTCCGAACTGACCCCTGATGCACACCAACATTCGCGGGAAACTCATCACTCAAAACTCCATTCACTCTTACCTGGGTGAGAGCACCCATGTACATGGCCATAACCACCCTAACCAGCCACTCTTCCAACCCCAGCTTTCTCATTGCCCACTTCACCACCTCTCTAGGGACTCTGTCAAAGGCCTTTTCCAAATCAACAAAAACAAAATACAATTCCCTTTTCTTGCCAATATATTTTTCCTGAAGCTGTCGAACAATGAATATGGCATCAGTGGTCCCCCTGCCTGGCATAAACCCAAACTGCATCTCACTGATATTCACTCTTTCTCTAATCATACCTTCTAGAACTCTCTCCATTACTTTCATTATCTGATCTAAGAGCTTTATACCTCTGTAATTTCCCCTTTCCAGGGCATCACCCTTCCCTCTGTACACATTTACAATTACACTCTTCGGCCAATCATCTGGGACCACACACACATATATAATCATATTTATCAGGTCAATGACTAACCTCACCCCAATATCTCCTGAGGCCTTCAACATTTCAGCAGTCAACCCAGACACACCTGCCGCCTTCCCCACCTGCATCCTGCCTATTGCCTCACTCACAGTAGCAGCGTCAACCAAAGGCCAAGGGCCAAACACTGGATCAGCTGGCTCCAAACCTTCCCTATCCCAATCAAACTCCTCATTCAACAACCGGCTATAATGCTCTCTCCATGCATCTTTAATATCCTCACTGTTTACCACTACCCTTCCTTCATCATTCTTCACACACTGCTCGTCTACAATGTCCCGATTATCTCTCTTCACCTGATTTGCCACCCTAAAAACCACATTTTTCCTTCCTTCATGATTTAGATTATCAAGTAAAAGTCTCTGTGACTCAGACTTCGCTCTGTATACCTCTCTTCTAGCCCTGCGCTTGGCAGCCAAGTACTCCTCCCTGTTACCACCCTTCTTCCATTCCCAAAAAAGCCTTCTTTTCTCCTTAACTGCAGCTTCTACACCCTCATCCCACCACCAAGTTACTTTATGTCTTGGTGGGCCTCTTGTCCAACCGCATATTGCATCGGTAACTCTCAAGAGGTTGTTCTTAAGGGCTCTATACTGTTCATTAACGTCTCTATCTACGGCTTCCTGTTCAGCCACCACTCTCCTCATCTCACTATAAAAGGCATCCCTTACTGATTGGTTTCCCAGCTTCCATATTTTCCTCCTAGGTACATATGTCCTCCTTCTCATCATTCGTTCCTTAAGCACCATGTCACAAATCAACAGTTTGTGCTGCTGCACACACTCCTCGCTTCCTACAACTTTAACATCCCTCACTAATCTCCTATCAACCCTCCTGACCAGAAAATAATCTATCTGACTACTATTTCCCCCGGACTCGTACGTAATCAATCTACTCACTCTTTTTCCAAAATGTGTGTTGCACACAATCATGTCCATAGCCTCCCCAAACTCGAGTATTCTTTCCCCTTCCGCATTCCTCACACCATATGCACATCCTCCACGGACTCCTTCATAACCTTGAGCTGCTTCACCAACATGAACATTTAAATCCCCTCCCAGAACCACTACCTCATCATCATCCATACCACTTACTACACATATTAAATCATCCCAAAATCTATCCTTCTCTGTGTCATCCAATCCTACCTGTGGAGCATGCTGATATAGCCGAAATCATCACCCGTCCTATCAAAATTTTCACTACTATTATCCTATCACTTACTCTCATGACATTCATCACATACTCCACCCATTTCTCCGCAACCAACACACCCACACCCCCATATCCGTCAGTTCCCCCCTGCCAAAACAGCTTATAGTAGCAATCCTTCCCAGCAATCTTTCTGGCTGATCCACCCCTGTACCGGACTTCCTGCAAACAAGCCACATCCATCCCACCTCCTACTAAATGCCTCAACAACTTCCCCCGCTCTTCCCCTCAAGCTTCCCACATTCCACGAACCCACCCTAAACCCCCTGGGTGATTTGCTGTCCTCAGGCTTGCTTTGATGCATATATTTGTACTTGGTCATAGTTGGTAAGATAAAGGGGGGTAAACATTCCAAAGGCCCAGCCCACTGCACAGTCCTAGGTCCAGGCAATGGATCTGGGACCCCTAGCCCACCAGCTTACTAGTGGCTGTGGTAGTGGCCTCGGGGCACCCTGCCAGGACACCTGCAGGGACACCCTCCAAGCGCGCCTTGGCACTGCAACTGCCCCGCCATTATACACCCACTGATAAGGCAGCCTCCTGGGGCGCTACTTCCAGGTTCGGGCCCCTCTCTATTGAGCGGAAGCAGCAGCCTGGGAACCACAATGCCCTGTACCCTCTAGCACAGGTTCGAGCCCCATCTCGCCCCGGACCCGTGATCTATGCCAGCGGAACCCCTGTCAAGCCTCTTCCCAAAGTCCGCCACTAGGTAGCGGGGGCAAAGTTTTCTGGCCGCATGCCCTTGCTGGCGTCAACCCCTGTAACGTAGTGGGATATGTTGTGTGATATGTAAAGTGCATGTGGTGTAGTGCATATGATAGTTAGAGGAAATGTTTGGGAGAGTATGCTGGTCTACTCTCCATGTTAGTCACACTGAAAAGGTCAGCAAAGGAGGATGATTAGGTAGCTAGTGAAAGGAGCTCCAGCTCTCTCTATCACGAGCATTCCATTCCCCTCGGGAGGACTATCCTGTTTGGCCCGTGCTACAGCCTCCTCCTACAAGTTAGTTGTTTTTACGGGGTGGGGCACTAACCCACCACCAACCCTTTTAGTCGCCTCTTTCGACAAGCAGGGGAAAAAAAAAAAATTGAAACCCATCATTAAACTGGGGTTTGGCCATTGCTAGGCTGGGTAGGGTGGTATTTCTACCCCCAATGCTAATCTGGGGTATCGCATATAGGGATATCATATCTCAGGGTCTGCCTGTACATTGTACCATTTGATTATTGTAGTGAACCATCCACTCACTCGATGTAGTACTGCTCTCAGGTTTCTGCCCTTTCCTCTCATCCATCCTTCTTTCCTTCCATCCTCTTCAGTCTTTATTTTCTCGTACACACTCCCTCTTCTGTCTTTCTTTCTTTCCTCTTCCTTCTACCTGTGGGTGACTCTACAGTGTGTGCCACGTGAAATGGTTTCCTATACACCAGGAAACTATTTACTACGCTGGGTGGTAACCATAAAACCAAATTTTGGCGCCTGGTGGTTTAGTGGGTAATTAAGGCACTCCAATCGGATTGAACCAGTGAAGGTTTATATCCATGGGGTAGTTGGGGTTTACTGCTCACATAATGCCACTCAGAGATGACTGAGGCTGGTCACTCTCATTTTAAATGTCAGGACCAACATGCTTAGTCCCAGTTTCCTCCGCTCCTCATGGGGCGACATAGGATTGGATGATGGATGGATGTATAATACTGTACACTACAGTACTGCAATTGTAGTATAACAATTTAAAAACTGTTGGTGTGATCTGGGCTAATGTCTGATCTATCTATATACCTACGCTGCTTCCCCCAAGAAAAGAGAGGTAGCCGAGACAGGTCAACACACTACCAATTTACTCATCCACTCATACACATTCATTTGCATCTTAGCCCCAGAGGGAAGAAGGGACAGATCCTCACCGCACCACACTGCACAAGGGTCAACTACGCAGTGCAGTCAGTGATATCCGCAGTAGGGTCCAACAGCAAAGCTGGTTTACCCCTGCCACATCATAATGGACCCATACCCTTACCTGCACCTGACCTGATCAGCTGATCAGACAAAATGTGGGAGAATATCCCCTCAGGGCTGCGTCATCATTTATTCATTCATAATTTCCCTTCATTCATTTCTATCACGCACAGCCACTCTTCCTTGCTCAAGAGACAACCCTCTCGCAACCAACACTCTCCTCACACTGTCCATCCATCCTATTCGTGGTCTTCCTCTCAAGCCCTACACTTCTCACATCAGATCTAGTTATCTTTTTCACCAATCGCTCATTATCCATTCTCTCCATATGTCCAAACCATCGCAACACCCTCTGCTCAACTTGATCAGCCATCTCCCGAACAATTCCAGTTCTCCTTCGCACTTCATCATTTCTCAATCGATCAATACGCGTCACTCCACACATACCCCTCAGACACCTCATTTCCAGGGAGAAGTCCAGATGTTGCTTTTATTGGAATTTCAAATTTTTCGGAATGGCTTGGGCCTCAAGTAGTCCATTAGAATGAGGTTTTACTGTACTTCCCTGTTATAATTACTTAAGGACAAGTACTACAACCTTTACTTCCAGTTGTTACAGTTCATTCTGACTGTAATGGTATGCTGCACAATTCTTTCATTTCATGGCAAAACATAAACCCATTTTTATGATTCTGATGGCGACACACTGGGGAGCTGCCACGTTTTCTTTTGTATGATGTAGAAAAGCTTCTGTGTATAGCTGTATGCTGATATGATATATGTATGGCAAAACTGATTTAGTATCCCAGCCTTTCTTTTTACAAAATTCAGCCGATTCCTTCATGGCTTCATCCACTCGATCCTTTAGCCAACAGCTGCAGCATCAAGGACGGGACTGGTCTAAAAGCCATTCTCACAAACACCTACACTCAGTTTTTTTTTTTTAATCGAGGCAAAGATGCACTTGACAGGTAGGTGATGATTGGCTGAATGCAACGTTACTTCATAATCTCTTTACTCGTTAGCATTATTAATTGACAACATA
>JAGKTI010011576.1:12473-23542 GCA_018397915.1 Birgus latro | reverse complement strand
CTGCCGACACGCACTTGTGCTGCAAACGGTCTCGTACCTCCTACAGAACAGGAGAGATGTACACTGTAGGTTATATGAGGCTGACACAGGGCAACTGAAGAGTGTGTATGGAACTTTCGTTCTCCTCTGTTTCCTAAGTACATAAAGACAAAAACGCGATACTCTGCCCACCATGTGTATTTGGATAATCACGTTAGGGTTATGAACATATATAACATACCGTACAAGAGAATATCATGGTGAATTACGCAAAATAAATCGCTAAGGAAGAGATGCTAGGATGCCTTTTACGTCCTCTAGATTAGTGACAATATGTGATGGTGGCAGAATTGGTGGTAGTGTCGTGGTGATAGTTACTGACAGCAGTGGCGAAGGTGGTGGTGAAAGTGGTGGTAGTTTTGACTATCAAGCTCTGTACAGGCAGTCGTGGTGGTCGTGTTAATGGTGACAGAACAGCCAGTGAAGGTGGTGGATGTGTTGTGGGTGGGGTGACGGTGGTGGGAAAACAGAGTTGTGGTGGTGGTGAGGGTGGAATATGGACCCGGCATTGTGATAGTGAAGGAACATGAGGCAGTGGTGATGGTGGCACTGAAGATAGTGGTGGTGAAACACGGAGCAGAGATGGTGGTGGTGGTGGTTGTGGTGGTAAAGGTGGCAGTGACGGTGGTAGTAGTGGTAATAAAGGTACCAGAAGAGGTGGTGGTGAAGGTAAAGGTGGCAGTGGTGATGGTAGAAGTGGTGGATTCAAGTGCAAATATATAAATCTTGCATATACCCATTTACAGTGAGAGACGGGAGCCTTCATGCATATATCATATACAAAAATATTCATACATTTGCAAAACAAAAATGAAAAAAAAAATCCAGAGAGAGGAGGTAGCTCAATATTGGTGGAGGTGGAGAGGCAGGAGAGCGCCTCACTTTTGCTCCTCACAGGTTAAAGACGCCAACTCCGTCAAATGTTTGTCAGGTAAATACAAGGCAAAATTTCCTCCACATACCTCGTACTCGCAAAAATGAAGGACTGCTTGTTTAGCGTCATCGTCGTCGTCGTCATCACTATTAATATCATACATTTTCATTATCAACTTTATCACTTGGCCTACTATCATTATATAATTATCGCCATTATCACCACCAATACCACCACCACCACCACCATCACCAACATCATTATAACACTGTGCCCATTAAAGTATGTGGAGCAGGTTGGATCCAGAAAAAAAAAAGTGTAGGAGTAATGTTAATAAATTTCTTATGATGATGTCTTTTATAATATACTTTTGCCATAACCATCGATTCTGTTTCTTCTCGCAGTGACGGATTTGGACAACATATCCCTCAAGCCCTTCACTGCAACAGGCTCTCCCGGAGATGCATCAAATTATCTCATACTCAGGGGGTTGGTAATGTCCTCCCTTTGACCCCTTCACTACAACCAGCCTCCCCTTATCAATATGGTCTTGTGGTGGCAAGAATAAAACAAAATAGGAGTTAGTGCACTTATAATGTTTACTTGTGGGAAACAGAAACAAAGATATCGTGAATGCGACCTATCAGTAACGTTCATTAACAATGATCATCCCTTTGCTACGATGACGTATTATTCTTGCTAGCTCTAGTCAATTCTGCACAGCTTAGGGAGGGTCTCGAACTAAATGGGTTAATGAAGGCTAGACCAGACGCCTCCTCCAGGTGGAAACGTCTCTCCCGAGCTTAATGTCGGAATGGAAGAGCAGAGCAAGTGGTTAACATTGTCCTACTGAGGATTAAAGATACATAATTAAGCATACCTCTGTCTTGCAACACACAATACATTCCATAATATACGTTGTAACTGATGTAACCAATCCCCCACGGTGGAATGGCAAGTGAGTATTAATTAAGAGTAATTTCCTTCACAACGCTTCCAGCTAAATAATGACCTTGTGCAACGCCGACGCTGAATGACTGATAACATCAAATAATACTCCAAAACATGTACCAAGTTTCAGCACTGACAGATCCGAACCAAACCCTTAACGATAATGGTAACATGATCACTATGAAAGTCGTAAAGGCTAATATATCAGCTGTGACCTTTATATTGCATAGTTGCCTAATTGTTCCATTGTTATGATGTCCTCGCTTTTATTAACCTATTCATCTTATTATTTACTTATTCATTTATTTATTTATGCTTTAAATAAGAATTACGCATCCCTTTACCTTTTAGTCAGGAATGTGGTTTGGAATGATGATATATTTCCCTCTCCACCCACCTCACGCTTCCTCTCCCTAACAAGAACCTCAAATATTAAGATTTTAATACATATTTAAGATGAAAATATCTCGCGAGTACATTAATATAGTAAATTATTTTGTCAGATCGTATATTTTTACTTTAACAGTTACTCAAGTTTGTTCGAGAAGTGACAATAGTTGACTATGGGTGAAAAAAAATGTTTTCAATTAAAAACAAAACATACGATAACATTTTTTTTTTAAAATACAATCGTAGGTCAACACAAAAGACAGAAGAATGCATACCCTAATTTCTTCAATGTAAAAGATAGAAGCCCAGGAACCCCAAGTTTTCTCTCGTAAGTTGCTGACCTTTAGTTTTTTACAGCGTTATTTATTCCCTCCTCTCTTTCTGAATGACAGTGTGGAGGGTGCGAAGGGAAATGGGTAATGAAAGAGAAAGAGACGGTGGGGGGGAGGGGGTTGAGGCGCGGGTGTTAAGGTGTTGGCCTCACCCACATTTAACACCTGCACTGCCTGCATGTGGGCTCGATAATGATTTTTGTTAAAGGTGAGCAGTCGAAGGGGAGCCGAGGGGATAAAGATGCATTGTGGGGCTATAAGTGGCGGTTTCCTCCCCCTCCCCCCCGTCACTCTCTATCACTCACCCACAGTCATTCTCTCTCTCTCTCTCTCTCTCTCATCCTAGTCTTTCACTCTCACCCACTTTGCAGCTCTCTATCTCCATCAATCATGCCCATCACTCCACCTCTCTCTCTCTCTCTCTCTCTTATTCCGCCTCTCACCCACCCTGACAAACATCTCTCATTTCTCTCTCCCCACCTTGGTCACTCCCTCTACTTCACTCACCCCTGCCACTCTCTTCTCTTCTCAGCTCCCCCTCACCCAGAATATAACTCCTCCCCAACTCATCCATCACTCCCTGTCCCTCCCTCACCCCCATCACTCTCTCTCTGCTTGGTCAAACCCCTCTCCTCAACTCGCACCACTCCCTCACTATCTCAGTTCTCAATCACCTCTCCCTCACTCCCTCCCTGTCCCTCTCAATCCCCTTTCACTAACCCCCATCACACTCTTATCTCAGCCTCCTTTCCCTCGCTCGCTCTCTCCCCTTCTCAAACCCCCTCCCATCCACTCTATCACTCCCGTCCCTTCACTCATCCCAATCCTCCCATTTTCAGCTGGGATGGGTGGGGGAGGGACTCAACAACAGGCAGCGTTCCGGACTAAACCGCCGCTCACAACGAATTTAGCGGATTGGACCGCTTGCTGACGAGTGGTAAAGCCTTAAGGCAGGGGACGAGTTCAATCTGGCGAGGCATGGACGAAAAGCAAGCTTAATTTCGGTTAATTTGGCGTGGGAGAACTTTATCAATTCCGGAAACAAAACGACTTACCACCTTATTAACTGGAGCATGATTATGAATGGAAAGGGATTAGATGCCAGTACCGGGTATGTAAAATTATGTGAACGAGCTTTATTATATTCATCTTCATACCAACACGAAAAACTAACAGCTGAGAGGTAGCAAAACTGTCCTTCCTTCCAAAGAGTGATGAAGAAAAGAAAGGGGAAAAAAATAAAACTTTCATATCGAGACGCCTGGACACATTCCGCTTAAAAAAAATAAAAAAAAAAATGGTCACAAGTAGTGGAAAGACAATATGAGGAAGAGAGCTCCAGTCTTTGTCTGTTGGATGAAAAGGTAGACGATGGTAAAGGTGGAGGGTAATATAAATATGAAAAAAAAAACGAACTAAACACGATTTTTTTCAGCGCACGGTTGGCTTTTCAAGCGGAAGGGTTAGAAGTACTCTTTATTAACGTCGATTTTAGTTGGGAACTCTCCTATGCTGAATAAAAAACTGAATCAAATCGCCTAACAGCAGGAACAATGAACTACAGGCACCGTGATGACAGAGCTAAGTTCAGTGTTAATGGCGACAAAAGCTACTGAAATCATACAAATATTATACGGAGAGTGATGGTACAGTCAGGGACAAGAGTTCGCCTACTATTCTACTGTGTATACTTCAGACTTAGGGCAGGTTTCTCACTTTTCACATTGAAGCATATCAAAGACAATCATCTATGGGCAGATAAACATACCAAACCTCTCTCAGCTGAAGAATATTGCCAGCAGAGGACAATGGCAGGAAAAGAAAAAGAAAATTATCTATGGCATAGAAACATACCAAACCTCCTTCAGCTAACGAATATTAGCAAGGAGAGGAAAGCGGCAACAAGAAAAGGTGAAACAGCTATTAGGCGGACGTTTATCCCAGACTATAAGGCAAGACAGACCAGGAAGCATAGTGCCGACCTCCTTCCCAGAATTTTCATCACCTCTCGCAACCTCTTAACTGTCTCATTCATCCGACTCGCCCCTGCCAGCCCTTCAGTTCCCTCCTACCTCTTGCCCTTCAATTTCCCTGCCCCTCTTGTCCTTTGGTTTCCTTGCCTCTTCTTGCCGTTTAGTCTCCTTCCTTATCTCCCCTCTCCCCTCTTGTCCTTTAGTCTACTTCCCCCAACCCCTTCTCCCTTCTTGCCCTTTAGCTTCCTTCCTTCACCCCTTCCACCGCTTCCCTTTAGAATCCTCCACCACCCACCTCTTCCTCTTGCCCCTTGGTCTTCGCCACCATTATTCTCTTTCTTGCCCTTTAGTCTCCTCCCTTACCCCCCCTTCCCTTCTTGCCCCTTAGTCTACCCCCATCCTTCCCTCTCTTGCCTTTTATTCTTCTTCCCCCACCCCGCTCTCCAAATCTTACCTTTTAATCCCCTCCCCTCCCCTCCCTCCCTTTATCCTTTCGTCCCCTCCCGCACTTCCCTTCCTGGCTTTCATCCCCCCTGACTCAGTGCCATCACGTTAACACCGTGAAGGCTATTAAACTTGATCTGTGGGTCGTTAGTCGCCAACCCATTTTCGGTAACCCTGGATTACTGGTAACAAAGTAAACAATTTCAATCACACATCAATAATACACCAACACATAGTCATTACTGTAAGGCCACTAGTGTTAATACCCTCGATATAATAGTACTTCAGGTAACAGATCAAGGGCTGTAGCTGTACTCGTTACCTTAGGAGACTTTGTTGTACCTCTTCCTTAATGAATTATTTTGCATATTAGGCCTTGATATTTACTTAACGTAATTTACATCCTTTACATACCGAAACGGGCTAAATGTGAAAAAAAGGGTTAGGAAGAGGTTCTATAGTGCCGTCTAATGTCACTAGATAACAGCTCCAGTTTCCTAACTGTCCTGAAGGAGAGGAAGGGGAAGGAGGGGCTGCAGGTGGCGTCTGGCCCAGTATCTCGCCAGTGGTGCATTTTGCCCAACGGCTGGAGTGTGTGGATGCCGGCATACATGCATACACACGGCATAATGGAGGGCATATTGGCCTGGAAAGCGGCGCTCTGGCGGATAGGAAGGAGGCCATTCAAGGCAAGTCACAAAGAGAAGGAAGCTATGAATGCCAAGCTCCTGAGCAGCTCGGGGTGCCGCTGCGAGTTAAAATTTATTATAACTCCCCACCACCCACAACTGACACATGCTGGCCCACACTCCTCATGTATCTTCTGACTCCTATTTTCTCCTCCCGCTCCATCGCCCCATTCCCTGCAGATACGTATTCAGGGCTCTAATTCTTCCCCCCTCCCCCACCCTGATCTTTTTCTTCTCTCTTCCCCCTCCTTCTCTCATATCCCCCCTGCTTCTCCTCTCTCTCCCTTTCTCATTCCCCCCCCTTGCTACATCTCCTCCCTCCTCCCCCTCGCCCCTGCTCCTGCTCATCTCCTTTCCCTTCCCCCCTACTCCAACCCTTCTTGCCTTCCTCCCTCCCTTTCTCATTCTTCAATGCTCTTTCTCCCTCCTCTTTTCTCCCCCCCCCCCCCCTCTCTCTCTCTCTTACCCCCAACCTCAATTCTTTCTCTCTCCTTTCCTTCTTTCTTTCCTTCCCTCCTTCACTGCCTGGTCCTGACGGTAGGAGTCTGGGTGTCGGCGTGGACTAAGCTTCGGGTATAATGGTGAAGGTTGGTGGTGCAGCCGTGATGGCGGTGCCGGTGTGTTATTCTGTACCGGGATGTTGCCACCACACCTGAGGCCTGATGGCTCCCCAGATGGCTCCAGAAGGGACAAGGAGGGAGAGGGGAAAGGGAAGGGGAAGGGGTGGGGAGAGGGGGAGGGAAAGGGGGGAGAGGGCTGGGAGAGCATAGACGAGGAGAGGGGGGAGGGTCTTCAATAAAAAGAGAGAAGCTGTACTCATCTCAAACCTTTTTCAGTAAAAAAAAAAAAAATGCACACAAAAAAGGTCAGGTTTTAGTACGCTCAACTCCGTCTCCCATACGTGAATTACATCGTCTGAAGCTAGCAGCAATAATATAAAACAAAGACGTTGTAATACTGAAGGGATTACTGTACGCCAAATGGAAATGGCTTTCGAATCTTTCACAACTAGAGGTATGTGAATATGATATTTTTAATGACTGCAACACACACACACACACACACACACACACACACACACACACACACACACACACACACACACACAGGGGGGGTCATTACAGAATGCACATTAGCTACCCATTGAGTGTGAGATATCCTTAATATTAAGCAAAACAAAAACCTAAATTTAACAGTCTGAATAAAATCGTAGAATAAAATCGTCCTTTCAAAAAAGAAAAAAGAAAAAGGCAGTATCATATAACAAGGGTAAAAATAATAGAAAACCTGCCTAAAAAACAAATCGCTCATCATCATCATCATCATCATCAGTATCAGTCCACAGTATGGCAAGGCAGGTCTCTCCCAACTTTCTCCATTCTGGCCTATTGATTGTGAGTGTGTTCCACCCCAGCACGCAATATTTACTGTTTTTCACCACTCCAACTTTTGCTCTGTCCCCCACATCCTCTCACTCCATCTCTGAGTGGTCATTCCGTTATCCTACTTGGCTGTTTGTGTTCTGTGTCTGTCTGTCTGTTTCTCTCATCTGCTGTATACTGATCTCTCTCTCTCTCTCTCTCTCTCTCTCTCTCTCTCTCTCTCTCAGGGATAAAGGCGCACCCGTGAATGAGGAGCACAACCAACAGCTTTATAAACAAGGCGCCTCCACATCACCACAAATTTTATCGCTATCGGTTATCAGTGTCGTCGAGTTTATCAGGCATACATCATCGTAATCGCATTAATCACGCCATCACACGGACATGGCGAGTGAGCAATATCATTACGCAACACCACCATCATCATCATTATCGTCGTACCTCATCGCCATGCATCACTATCCGTGTTAGATATTTCAGTGCAGTCACCATTATCATCACCAATCACCATCATCGGTGTTTGACATCACAGTCACAACAGTTCACCACCACCATCGTAAAATGAGCAAAAATCAACATCATCATCATCACTGTCACCACCACTATTACCACCATCACCAACACCATCCTCTCCGCCCCCATCACTACCACCATCACCAACACCATCCTCCCTATTCCCCCCCCAACACCATCAACTCTTTCACCATCACCACCACCCCATCAGCCTCACTACCCCCACCACCGCTACCACCCCAGTGCATGTCAGTTTCATCCAGCAATGAAAAATCCACTAAATTCACAAATGTAAAAATGTGATTATCGCAAACCGCTGATTCAAAACACACTTTATTATGATAAAAAATAATGCCCGGTGACAGATAACATGGTCAATTTCAGCATCACTACTGTTTTAAATTTCATAATGGTATAAAAATTTACATTAAAAATCGAGGTGTTTAATTCTTCACTTATGTCGTTGCCACCTTTCATAATCTTAAAAGAAGGATTCAAACATCCTATCTTTCATATTTCACATGTAAAATCTTCGTAAGCAAATCCGAAAACCATAAAAAAGGAAAATGTAGCTACTTCTCTGCCCTCACATGCTAAAAGGTGGATCAATGCACACACTTAAAATGGATATGCGAAAATGTAACTAATTCTCTGCCCCCACATTCTAATACATGCACGCAAACTTCAGTGCCATATTCCACCTATATATTTTTTTTGCGTAATCAGCAAAGCCCCTCATTCTTTCAAAGCCCCAACCTACCAGGCAATATTATTCATCTTAACAGAGAATCCTGCTATTAAGCGGGCTAATGAAGGCTCTATCTAAACCCTCCACTTTGAAAAGCCTAAAATACACCACTGGTCTGGAGCGGTTCGCAAACTTCATGGCCATTTTTCACACTATCTCTCATTTTTCGCGTTATCAGCAAGGTCCCTCCCCCGCCCCTCCCCACCCTCCTGGAGCCGGATAATGGGGTGATAAGAGGCGTGTCAAGTGGCGCCCCCTCCCTTCATCTGCCTTGGGTCGTGTCTGCCGATAACCTATGCCTCGGGATGTGGACGTGTGCCAGTGGGTGGGTGACAGGGACGAGCTGCTGGGTTAGTGGGTGAGTGAGAAGGTTTGTGGGTGAATGAATTACGTTGCTGGGTGGGTTAGTGGGTAAATGGGTGGGTTACTTGGTGAATGAGTTATCTTGGTTGTGCCAGTGGGTAGGTGACAGAGCTGAGTTGATGGCTTATTGGGATGGTGGGTTTGTGGGTGAGTGAGTAACGTTGGTAGATAGGTTAGTGGGTGAATAGATGGGTTAATGGGTGAATGAATTATGTTGGTGAAAGGGTTTGTGAGAGAATGGGTAGGTTAATAGGAGGGTGGACGGGCCATAAAGGAACAAAAGGGTGTTGGAGTGAGAATGCGACAGTGTGAATGTGTGTGTGTGTGTGTGAAAGAGAGAGAGAGAGAGAGAGAGAGAGAGAGAGAGAGAGAGAGAGAGAGAGAGAGAGAGAGAGAGAGAGAGAGAGAGAGAGAGAGAGAGACGATGATGGGGTAAGGATTAGAGTGAGGTAGGGGGAGGGGAAGAGGGAAGTAGTGATGTGAGGTACTAAAGGTGATGGAAGAGGATGAGTCAGGGTGGGATGGGGGGACGCGAGAAATGTGAAAATGACGGCAGGACTGGGCAATAGACAAAAAATACGGAGGATAGTGAGGGGAAAAAAGCAAATGTGAGGGCAAAAGAAAATAGGCAGGAGCAAGAGACGATATGCAAAGAAAGAAGAACGCTAAGTGGTTTAAAGGATGTTGAACAGAGAAGGCTGAATAGAAATTAAAAAAAAAAAAATCCTGATGACGGAGAAAAGAATAGTATGGAAAAGATCTGTCGGCGGCCAACCGTTCCGGGACTAAGGAGTCTGGCTATAGATTGACAGATAAAAGATTGACTTCCAATTCTCTGTGTGCTAATTAATATGAAATTATTCAGCCTAATTATAAGAAATGCAGGTAGGGTAGCGAGGGGAAAAAGAGAATGCAGGGAGGGAAGAAAAAAATGGATTGAAGAGACAGCAGGAAGTGTGGGAGTGACAAGGGAAGGAGAGGGATGGCCTAAAACTCCAGAAGGATTTAGGAAACTGAGGAAGAAAAGGGTTTGCTGGGCGCCGGGCGTGAAATGGATAGAGACGAGGAAGAGAGGAAAAGCGAAGGAGACGAGGCAGAAGAAAATGAGGAATGGATGATGATGAAGGTGAGGAAAAATATGACAAGAATTCGAGGTTGATGGAGAATGAAGGAGGGGAAGGAGGGGTCAGAGAGGAAGGAGAGAACTGAGAAGGAGGGAAAGAGCGAAGAACAAGAGAACAGTGAAGAGGACGAGAGAGAGTGGGAGAAAAGTTGGACCAGAACAAAGAAGAGAAGGACTAGAAAAGAAGAAAGGCACCTAGGAGAGTAGGAACACAAAATGAGAGACGAAGCAGAGGAGGAGGGAGAAAATAGAGGAGGGGAACAAGGAGAAAAGGAAGACAGAAGATGAGAAGATCAGAAATGGAGGAAGGGAACGGAGGAGGAGAAAGAGGAGGGGGGGGGGGACACGGAGGAAGGAGAACTCAGAGACGAGAAAGGGGAACAAAGATGAGGGAGGGAACAGAGAAATGGAGAGAACTGATAGGAGACAGTACAAATACTACAACTCAAATTAAATAACCAGAAAGAAACAATGAAAAATGGAGAGAGAGAAAGAGAAAGAGAAAGAGAAAGAGAAAGAGAAAGAGAGAGAGAGAGAGAGAGAGAGAGAGAGAGAGAGAGAGAGAGAGAGAGAGAAACTACGTGTGGGAGAGGGATGTGTATATATGTGTGGGATGAGAGAGAGTATGTTAAGTGATTTATGACCGTGGCGGTGGGGGTGAATGTTGATGAGAAGGGAGAGGGTTATGTGGGGGAGGGGAGAGGATGGGAGGAGGTGAAGAGAGGGGAATTTAGATGAGAGGGAAAAGGCTTATGAAGGGAGAGGGAACGGTGGAGCGAAGTGAGATGGGAGAGGGTACGATGAGTTAAGTGGAGGAGAGGGGAGGGATGGAGGTGAATAGTGGGGAGAGGAGGGGAAAAGAGGAAAGGGGAGGGGAAACAGGAAAGACGGGGGATGTTAAGTCATGGAGGAGAAGGGAAAAAGAGGAGAGTGAAGGAAAGAAAAGGAAGAACGGAAGGGGAGGGGAGCGATGGGGAGGAGTGGGGAAGGAAGAGAAGGAAGCGAGAGGAAATGGGAGGAGAGGGGTGGGAAGGAAAGGGAGAGGGAAGGGGAGAAGGGGGAAAGACATGTGAACG
This sequence comes from Birgus latro, assembly GCA_018397915.1. Taxonomy (NCBI): domain Eukaryota; kingdom Metazoa; phylum Arthropoda; class Malacostraca; order Decapoda; family Coenobitidae; genus Birgus; species Birgus latro. The sequence goes on along the minus strand of JAGKTI010011576.1, from coordinate 12,645 downwards.
AGGTGAAAAAGGAGACGAATGGAAAATTAAGAAGGATAGAGTGTGAAGGTAAGGGGAGAGGGTGACGTGAGATAAAGTGGTATCAGGGGTGTTGTGGTAGAAGGCTAAGCAAAGTTATCGTGTGTGTGTGTGTGTGTGTGTGTGTGTGTGTGTTATTCCAGTGTACAGGTTG
>JAGKTI010011575.1:10965-26124 GCA_018397915.1 Birgus latro | reverse complement strand
AAGCACTTCACCCTCCAAACTTCCATCCCTACTCATCACACTACCAAAATGCTTAAATGCACTCACATTCATGTATCTATTTGTAAAGTGTAGTGCTGGGTGGAGGAGAGATGTTGCTGAGACTTTTCAGAAATCTCTTACACTGTGATGGCTCTGTAGCTGTTTCTTCTACTAAAAAAGCAGAACTCTGTGCTCAGGTTCCTCCTCCATTTTCATCTTAGATGATTCTAGTACTGTTCCTCCAAAACTTCCCCTGTCTGACATTTCTTCATTGTATGTAGTTTCTGCCCTCACTGGCCTTAATACCATTGGGGCATATGGGCCTGGTGGGGTTCCTCCTGTTGTCCTCAAGAACTGTGCTTCCACCGTGCCAAGGTAAACTCTTTCACCTTTGTCTGTCAACTTTTGCCTCTCCTTCTTGCCTCCTATTCATCCTGTTCCCAAAAAGGGTGACCATCCCCAGCCTTCTGACTATAACCTAGTTGCTTTAACATCCTGTATTGCGTAAGTGTTTGAAATCTGTTATTAACAAAAAAATTTAAAAGCACCTTTCATATCAGAGCCTTCTCTCTCTGATCACCAGTATGTATTACGCCATGGACACATCACTGACGATCTCACCTTCCTTTCAGACTCTTGGTCATCCTCCATTTAAGACTTTGGTGAAAGCTTTGCCATTGCACTAGACATCTCAAAGGCTTTCAGTCCAGTTGGGCAGAAATCTTTATTTCCAAACTGCCCTCTTTTGGTTTCTGTCCTTCTGTCTATGCTGTCCATTCAAGCTTCCTTTCTGGTTGTTCTATAGCCGCTGTTGTAGGCGACCACCATTCTTCTAGAGCTCTCAGTGGTGATGTTTCCCAGGGTTCTGTCCTCTACTTTCTTCCTTCTATTCATCAGTGACATTCTAAGCTGTACATCTAACCCTTTCCAGTCATACACTGATGACTCCACCCTTCACCTTTCCTTTTGTCTCTTGCAGTGTTCATCTCAGCAGTCTTTTCAACAAAAATGGGATGAGGCTATGGCACACCTAAAGTCTGACTTGGCTGACATCATTGATTGGGGTAAAAATAATCGGGTTGTTTTTACCCGTCCCGTCCCGTCCCGACCACTTTTTTTTACCCACCCCACCCCCAGAACCCAACCGATTTTTAACTTGTCTTTTTTTCTTTTTCTTTTTTGGCTCAAACATCTGCTTTTGGTGAGAAACATCGGAAATTCAGCGAGAAATCGCTCACCTGAAGTGAAAAATTTACTAAACAGGTGAGATCTCTCACCTGGCTACCATTTTTTATTGTCGCGCTCTATAAAAGACGCTTCCTAGGCGAGGGAAACTTAACCAAAACCACACAGACTCATAGATATTTATTTATTTGGTATGAATTTATATGTAGTACAAGAGTATATTGCATTTCACACAGTAATATAGGTGATAAAAGAATTGGTCCCTCACCAAACACATCAACAAATTGCACCTGCCTTGGCAATGTTACCTCCTCATTACTTCTGTTCATTACTAACTCTGGTGCTACGTAATCTTTGTCCTTCATGTCAGGAATCACTTTTGCCTTGAATTTCGTCGTCAGAGAGACCGTGGTGCTACATGTCTTTACTGGCCAGGTCACTGCTAACAGGTGAGTTGCAAGAAATTGGTGCACCCTCCCCCAAAGGGGGGGTTGAGCAGGGTCAGGCAGTACCTGGTTGGGGGTAGAGGAAGGTCTCCCACATATGCCTACCAAAAATCACCTGCGAATCTTGAAAAATGTGCAAACGATGGGCCTTGCAATTGACTGTCATATGATGCACGTCAGTGGGTCTCAGCGTGAAAAAAAGTTGTGATGTGCATGGTACATTGGGAGGATGGGATGGGTTAATGCATCAGAAACTCAGTTTTTACATCTTTTGACCTGTCAGAATCACCCACAGGAATATCCATCCATCCATCATCCAATCCTACGTTGTCCCATGAGGAGCGTAGGAGCACGGGGCTAGGCAAGTTGGTTCTGACAATTAAGATGAGAGTGACCAGCCTTACTCATCCCTGAGTGGCATTACATGAGCAATAAACTTCAGCCATCCCTTGGATATAAACCTTCACCTGCTCAGTCTGATTGGAGTGCTGTAATTACCCACTAAACCACCAGGCGCCAAAATTTGGTTATATGGTTACCACCCAGTGTAGTAAATGGTTTCCTGGTGTACAGCAAACCATTTGGCTTGTCACTCAGTGTAGAGTCACCCACAGGCAGAACGAAGAGGGAAGAATGAAAGAAAGAAAGACAGAAGAGAGAGTGTAAAGTCTCCTGTAGGCAGAAAGATGAGGAAGAATGAAGGAAAGAAAGACAGAAGAGGATGGATGGAAAGAAAGATGGAGGAGAGGAAAGGACAGACACCTGAGAGCAGCACTACATCAAGTGAGTGGATGATGAGTGCCCCCACCTACTACCATATCCTCTGATTTTTAGAAATATCCAGCTCAATCCTACATCATCTTTGTACAGTCGCCCCTAGAATTAATGGCATAGTTTCATATTGGTTCAATCACTCAGCCCTGCAATATGTTCATTGAAAACTTAGTGAATATAAGATAAAAATTCTGTGCCTTGATCACGTCATATCAAATAAAATATATACTGTATCACACTGACAGTTATGTAAAATTATTATTATTAGGCAGTGATATATTAGAAGTTAACACTTAGATACGTTTCCCAATTTGAATGAATGTGTAATGTATTACTTCGTGTGTGGCACTTAGTATAACCCCGTGTTCCTGATGTATTTGCTTCCCAGGATTTCAAATACAAATGCTTAAGTTTCGAAGACCAGTTAAGGAAAATTCTTGTGACTGCAGTACACTACCTTGTTTTCCAATGCTATGGTGATGATGTAGCAAAAATTAGGATGCCACAACAATGAAGTTGTTTGTAGTAATACGAGTAATACCCTACCTGCAGTAGCAGCAATGCTATTCTGCCTTTACTCCATGTCTTCTCCTCGCTTATAATAATTATAATTAGCTACTTTATTTCCAGTGATGCAAACTTATTTACAGTTGTAAGGAGGTATGACAGATTTTACCCTTTTCCTTACATTAGGCAACAAAGAGGAGAAAAACATGAGTTTACATGTACAAACTCTTGCATTGCAAAAGCACATACTTACTACTCTTATCTTTTAATCTGTAACATCTTTCGTTTTAAATAAACCACTACATCCTGGTTAACTGAAAATGCTGATTTCGAAGTTTTGAACTGAGTGAATTTGTTTATGAACCTCTGCATTTGATTACTCTTGCCAGTCATTTATGCACTGAGGATACTAGGCTATGACACAAGTTGACATTCTCCAAGGAGCTCCGACTCTCGGCAAATTTCCAAGGATCTTTCTTTATATTTCATTCTATCTATCTATCTATCTATTGCCAGACACCATAATCCCGTAAGGGGTGGCCATTTGACTTTGAGTTATTTTTTTTTTACGGGGAGGGGCACTAACCCTCCACCAACCCACTTGTTGACACGTAGGGAGCACGTATGGTTTGGTTATATGGTTACCACCCAGCGTTGTAAATGGTTTCTTGGCTTGCAGGAAACCATTTGGCTTGTCACTCAATGTAATGCCACCTGTAAAGGAAAGAAAAGCAGTAAGAAGTGACAGGAAATATAGGAGAAATAGGAAGAAAGGAGGGCAGGCACAGAAAAAGAATGATAAAGGCTAAGGAAGAAGTAGGCAGCACTACATCAAGTGAGTGGATGATGTTCGCCACCACCTACCACTAATATTTCATTCACTGGCATATATTAAATCTTCCAAAGATTTTTCTCAATGGAAAACTGGCCAAATTCAGTGTAATAACTGCATGTCGTTGAGTAAAAGTTGTCTCCTTTCAAGCTTGTTGATCGAACCATTTAAAATAGTCCTGCTAACTTACACCGTTTTCCCGCTTTCTGCCGGCAACCATGGAGAAAACAGAAACAGAAATAAATTACTTTAAATTATTCCCAAGTATTGTAAATGAAATTATTTTATGAATAATAATAGTAGATTTTATTTCTCTATTGAATCTCTCTTCTTTTCAGTCTCATGCTACTAAAAATTATTGTGTGTTACCATACTTGATATGAACTCCGCAAATTATTCCTGACTGTCCCTGAGCGATAGTTCTGAAATTTCAGTTAGGATTTCTTATTACTGTAACAATCACACTGCTTCCTATAAATTTTAAATATACTGGTATTTTGACATTTACTTATTGTTTTCTGTAACAATTTTACATAATAGGTTACACCTTTTAATGATATAAGCAAGAGTATGTGCATCATCACTGGCCAATAACTTCTGGATACTCTGCCATCACTTCTTAGGGCGACTGACTGTACAGGTGTACATACTGTTCTTTGGGTTTCATTTTCTGAGGATTTATCTTAGGAAGATAATATTGACTATCTCTTTAAAAACCTGTATCCAAGAATTCAGGTGTACTAAGCCAACTCTGTGTCTTCCTTACCCCCACACAGTTGTTGACTTTATACATGGGTTTTAATTTGCCTCTGTGTAGAGGACAACTGTCACATGTGGGAAGGCTCCCCACACATGGCTCTTCTCAACAAGGTGGATTCAGATGCATTTTGTCTTGTTAAGTTTTCTCCCCTTACTGGCTCCCTTCAACCTCTGTCTCTCTGCTGCATTGTTGCATCTTTCTGTCTTTTCTCTTGCTACTAAAATGGCCATTGCTCCTGTGAACTGTCTTCTTGCATCTCTCCACCACTATGCCGGGCACGTAGCACCCATCTGGCAGCAAACTCTCATCCCATTCCTGTCCAGCTCTCAGATGCAAGAGTTAACCATTAGGCCCAGTCTTTCATGTATGCAACTGATACTTTCTCCCTCTGTCTGTATTTCCTGCTGCCATTGGCCTCCAGTCTTTTAAACAAAATGTCCAGGCATCTCGAAATGAACAGATATTGAATTTGGCTCTTTATTATTTTGTTATTATTTATTCTTGGAGGGAACAGTCGTACATGCTTCTGGCCTTTGGTTCCTTTCTCCATGTATTAAAAAAAGTGTGTGTGTGTGTGTGTGTGTGTACCTAATTGTATTTACCTAATTGTGATATACAGGAAAAGAGCTTCGCACGTGAGGTCCCGTCTCTTTTTCTCAGTAAGTCAAATTTTGCTTTAAACACATTTAAGTTTTTAGACTGGATGATCTCTTTGTCCAGTCTATTCCACAGGTCTATGCATCAATACGGAAAACTATATTCCTTAATGTCCTTCAAGCAGCGTGGCTTCTTCAGTTTCAGTCAGTGTTCTCTTGTTGCTCTCTTATCCCATACAAACAGATCTTCTCTATCAGTTTTATCTACTCCCATCATGGTCCTGAACACTGGAATCATGTCACCCCTCTCTCTCCCTTCCTCTAAGGAAAGCAAATCCAGCCTTTCCAGCCTCTTACTGTATGACAGATCTGCCAGACTGGGGTCCATCTTAGTTGCTGTTCTTTGTATTCTCTCAATCTTGTTTATATCTTTCTTTTTGTGTGGGGACCACACTACTGCTGCATATTCTAACCTGGGGCGGATCATGGCCACTATCAATTATTTCATCATCTCTTCGTTCATGTAATGAAATGCCACTCTTATGTTGGTCAAGAGTTTATATGTCTCTCTAACTATCTTGTTAATGTTTTTTGCAGGTGACAAACTATCCTAGACCAGCACTCCTAAATCTTTCTCTTCTCTCACTTTTGTGATTGGTTCATACCCATCACATAATTCAGTGATGGTCTCTTGGTTCTTTTACCCATTTCCAATATTTTACATTTTTTGCGTTGAATTTCATTTCCCACATCCGGCTCCAATCAGTATCCTATCCAGATCCTCCTGCAGCATTTTACAGTCCCCTTCAACCTCTACCTTCCTCAAGATCTTTGCATCATCAGCAAACAGGCTTGCATAACTGTTCACTCCATCTACCATATCATTTACGTAAATCAGGAACATTACTGGCGCCAACACCGAGCCCTGTGGGACACCACTTGTTACTTCTCTCCATCCAGACATCCTGTCCTTTATTACTGTTCTCATTTGTCTCTCTCTCAAAAAGTCTCTCATCCATTCCAGGAGGTTACCCTTCAGTCCTATATGCCCTAATTTCCACATTAGTCTCTTATGGGGTACCTTGTCAAAGGCCTTCTCCAAATCTAAGCACACACAGTCCACCCAACCGTCTCTCTCCTGTAGCACATCAGTCGCTCTTGAGTAGAAGCTCAACAAGTTGGAAACACATGACCTTCCACTTGTGAATCCAAATTGACTTTCAGTCAAAATATTCATCTCTTCCAGATATTTTATCTACCTATCTTTCAGAATCTTCTCACACAATTTTGCAACCATACTGGTTAGGGACACTGTTCAGGGGTTCTTCCTTGTTTCCTCCCTTGTAAATTGGTACCACATTTGTGTGTGTGTGTGTGTGTGTGTGTGTGTGTGTGTGTGTATGTGTGTGTGTATGTGTGTGTGTATGTGTGTGTGTGTTTGAGATTTTGTAGATCAAGATACTTTAAGAAATCAGTAACAAGATTGAAAGGCCTGCTTATTTTCCATGTCATCATATTTGTTACAAATTATATAAAAACTGAGACTTGTCTTGCCTCACACAGTCTCTGTTTTAAAGCAAAAGATGTAAAAAAAAAAAAAAAAAGATTTTTTGCTGCCTTTTGTCAGATAATGTTATTCAGCAGAGGGAAAACCGCTTTTCACTGAAAGAGCTAAAACATTATGCCGTGTTTAATTTCTCAATTTTTGTCTTGGTACAAAACAGTGCATTTCACTGGGTGTGCTGTTGATAATTCACTATAGTACTCTTATGCTTTCTCTTTCTTTGTTTCTGGATCCTTCCTTACCCAACTGTTGTTGGTGGAAATAAAACGGGAAATGATGATGTTGACAAACAGGTATGGTGTGAGCAGCAGCCAGCCCAGCAGTTACCCCCAACAGCAGCAACAGCCATATCCACCAGGGGGTCAGGCATACCCTGGAGCACCATACACCACCACCCAAGCTGGACCTCGTACTACTGTCCCTCCCCCTGCCATGACACCCCCATCCCAGCCTGTGCAACCACCATCTGCGGGACCTCGGCCACCCATCAGGTACAGACATCTTTGTGTCATGAGACTGTCATAACTAACCTCTTCATTTCAGTGACATATTGTCATTTCAGTTTGGCACCCATCATATGATTTTATTCAGTTAAAGACATACCTCTATTAGTGAAGGGGTTAATGCAGGCTGTATCTTGTCCCCAGTTCATAAAGTGTCTCCAAAACTGAATAAAGTTGTATGGTGGTAGCAATATAGAACACAAATTGCATCATCAGAGTGAAGTGGTTAAAATAATGCTAATGAAAACATTGAGACAAGGGTGTATGATGACCCAATGGCCATTCAGTACATATATGGTTTGGGTTATGATAGATGTTAAAACTCAGTGTTGTGGAAATAAAAGCTGGGATGGTAATATATAGTCAGACGTCGAGTATCTCATCTGATGAATCCAGTACAGAAGATGCTGTGGTGCTTGCCAAAAGTGAACAGTAGCTTTGCAAATGGGTGTAGAGCTTTGTGTATGCCTCTTAGGGTTGTGTTGTGAAAAAATATATAGATGAGATTAAAGTAATGGTTGTTGAGATAGAAGGTAACTCTCAGTGTGCAGTGTTGATGAATGAAGAGATTGCTTTATTGAAGAATTATAAGAACCTCAGAGCAGTAATGGAAAAGACATAAATTTACAAAGGAAATGGAAACCATTAGTGGCACAGGGAAGGGAGGTGGCTGGTGTTATGAATGTCTTTATAACAGAGATTTGAGTGTGGAGGCTGGAGGATTGCAAAATATGTTAGTGCCCAGATTAACGTATGGATGTGAGATTGGTGTGACTGGAGAGCAAAGTGTTGTAAGTAAGGGCAGTGGAAATGAGATTGTTGAGGAATATGTGTGGAGTGCAAAGAGTGGATAGGATAAGAAATATTAAAATGTGATACATAGAGGATGCGAAGTAAGGAAGTCTGTTGATAATTGAATTAAAGAGAGTGCCTATATGATATGCTCATATGGAAGTAGGTAGGATGGTGAAAAAAGTATGTACTGTATGCTTGAGTTTAAAGATAAGAAGATTTAAGGTAGGCCAAGAAGAAGGTGGAGCCTCTGTGGTACAGTGGTAATGTGTGCATTTTCGTACACTGGAGGATGAGGGTTCACCAGGGTAATAAACTTTGGGAGCGTCTTCCTGGCCACATACTGCTTTAGCAGACATGAGGGGTGCTGTGGTTGAACCAGTTTCGCATACTATAAAGTATGCTTGCACACAGTCAGCTTGCGCGGGCCGATTACACTTGGTTCACAGACTACACACACATCCAAAGCCACTCCAGCACTACAATTACACTTACAAGCACTTACCCTACATACAATCTCTCCCAGACAGCCTAAGCCACTTGATAGAGATACATTGGCTGTATTGTCCCCACTTCAGTCAGGATAGGCCAGTCCTGCAGTGGACACTCAAATGGCTATGATGATGAAGAAGAAGGTGGATGGACATGAAAATAAGCATGCAAGAAAGCAGTGTATGAAGTTAAGGAGTCCTTAGATGGACAGGGGACTGAGTAGGTTAGATGAACGTTGTCCTTTAATAGCTTGTTGGGGGATGCATTGACTCTGTGATAGGTGTGCTGGTATGTAGATTGTGTTTGGAGAGAGAGAGAGAGAGTTTGTGCAGATGGTTAAATTTGTGAATTAAGGTGCTTACAATCTGATTGAATCTGTGTAGGTTTATATCCAAGGGGTGGTTGGGGTTTATTTCTCATGTAATGCCACCCAGGGATGAGTGAGGCTGGTCACTGTCATCTTAAATGTCAGGACCAACTTGCCTAGCCCCTGGCTCCTACGCACCTCATGGGGCAACACAGGATTAGATGATGATGTTAAGTTTGTGAAATGGAACCTGGATTTCAGGGCTTGAGTGATGTGTGGATATTTGTGAAACCCATTTCACTGGGTGTGCTTTTAACACACTGTACTCTGTTCACTTTAAGTAGGTGCAAAGGTGCCATCTCCCCATCTTGAATGCTGTGTTGTGACAAGAGATTAACATTAGAATCTGGTGCTAGTTCTTTAGAATTTCTGTGGAAGAGATGAAAGCCTGTAATATTCTCTTTTGAGCTATGGAGAATAAGCTACAAAAAGAAAAAAAATCTCTGCCTGTAGTCATGACACGCTAGTCTGAAGGTTTCAATATCATTCCTTGGCAACCTACCCATCAAGAGAGCATCCGATTTCGTGTATAATATATGCGTGTGGTTCTTGTATAATGTGTTCGTGTATAATAATAATAATTGTGTCTATTATATTAAGGTATAATAACATGATTTGTGTATAATATGATACAAAATTGGAGTCACTGTTGACAGGTAGGTTGCCAGGGTACAATAATGACTCCTTCAGACCTGTGTGCCATGACTATAGTTAAAAATGGAAGCCCTGTAGTTCTGTTTTTGGACTTATTCTCTGTTTCTGTTTCCTACTGCATATCATCTCTTGGCAGAGAAAAAGAGTCAGAAATATGGTGATGATGTAGTGTACTTAAAGTAAATCAGGAAGTCTTTTCATATGCCCATCTAATTTGAGTATTTAAAATTGCAATGTACCGGTATATGAAATTTTATATAAATAATCCTGTTGGAGGGACAGAAGTCAAGAGTGAGAGCAGTGGAAATGAGTTATTTGAGAGAAGCATGTGGAGTCACATGGAGAGACAGATTGACAAATGAGGAAGTGAAGGAGCATTGTGGTGTGGATGTGGACGCGATAGGAAGCGTTAGGAGAAACACGTTAAGGTAGCTTGGGCATGTGGAGAGGATGGAGAGTGAAAGACTGATGAGGAGAGTGTATGTAAGTGAGGTGAAGGGGGGGAGAGGGAGGGGGAGGCCGAGGATGAGATGGAGGGATGGAGTGGAGAGGTATATGAGAGGAGGGTGTGAGTTGAGAGCGGGGCAGTGAAATGGCGGGGGACAGAGCGACATGGAGGTGATTTGTTTGTGGTCACCCTGTGTGGGATTGAGGCATCTGGCAATAGATAGATAGATAAAAGTATTGTACATTATGGTACCTTTTTTTTCGGGTTTAATTTGATACAGTGGTTGGAAATTATTCAGTGTATTGTAGAGTGATCCCATTGTTTCAGTGCACATTGTTAATGGTTTTTGTCACTGTGAAATGAAAATTAGCATTGCAGCCATTATTGTGCATTTTTCAGCTTAAAAACACCATTATCACATGCCTGAGGTTGGCCACGCCCAAGATTCACAAACACTCACTCACACATGGCTCATGCACATTGGCCCCTGACATCATTCATTGTCCAACAAGTGAACTGGGCAGAGCCTAAGACTCACAAACATATGCACTCACATGTGCTTCATGGGCATTGATCTGGTGCATCAGCCCATGACATCATCACACAAGTGAGATGTTTTAATTGGGCAGGACCTTTTAGCTGTGAAAGCTTATTTTTTATTGGCCAGCACCAACACAGTTAGGGTAGCAGGTGAGTTTCATGAAGCGTTCCAATATTTTCAGTGTACAAATTACAGTGTAATGCTAATTTTTGTGCTTATTAAACACATAGCGTTGATGTTATTGTGGGTCAGATTCTCAAATAATTTTAATATCACAGGAGTAGTAGCTATCCCTTTAATGTTGGTTTGACCAACATTTGTTTAGAACCAAGGCCACAGACTTTCCCACATTAGTTTAAAAATCATCAGTACCTTACCTATTCTCTTCATCTTCTCCCTGGTTGTTTTCTGTATTATTCTAATAATTGGTATGATTGTAAATGGTTGTTTACCGCTGATTTTTTTTCTCGGTCCTTTTTATCAATGTTCATTCCAATTCACTCATGTTTTCTTATCAAGTGTAATGGCAAGCTTTCTAAAACATTCACAAATACTGTATACTGAAATTATTGTGAGAGAGTGTTATTATATTATTATTATTATAAGGGAGTATGGATCAGTTGGCTCAAGGATTGTGTGGGTAAGAGTGAAAGTTGGACTACAAATGTGAGCGATTTGTGCGTCTATGTGCCAACGCAAGATCGTCCAAGCAGAATGAGAGAAGAGTTCTGGACAGGTGTGGAAGCATGCTTGGAAACATTTGAATGAGAGAGTGTTTTTGATTGGAGACATGAATGGAAAAGTAGGGAATGTGAAGGTGGATGGAGTGGTTGGTGAGTGGGGTATGCCCACAGAGATGGATGAGAATGGCATTGCTTTAGTGGACATTTGTGCCAGGAGGGGGTTTGTGATAGCTGATACCCTCTTCAGGCACAAAATAATCCATAGGTATATGTGATGAGTGATGAGAAGGATGGATGGTGAACTGAATGAATGGAAGGCAATGATTGATTATGTGTGTGTGTGGATGAAAGGATGAGAAGGTGTGTAATTGATGCAAGAGTATATAGAGGTTGAGGGAGTGGACTTTTGGACCACCACTTGGCGGTGACCAGAATCAGAGCCCAAACAAAATGGAGAAAAAGAAGGGAAGGACAGGAGGAAGTAGTTCTTACAATGAAGGTAGAAAAGTTACGAGAGGATGGAATAAAGGCAGAATATAGAAGGGAAGTGGAGGAACGATTGGGTAAATACAGATTGGAGCAGATGGGGGACGTGGAAGGTGCGTGCAGCATGTGAGGTGGTGTGTGGAGTGAAGAGAAGGCGAAAGTGGGTTTAGGGAACAGCATGTTGGACTGAAGAGGTGAGAGAGGCTGTGGCACAAAAGGAGAAAGCATTTAATGGGTGGATGAGGAACAGGTGCGTCGAAGAAGTTGAGAAACGGAAGAGAGAGTTATATATAGAGAGGAGGAGAGAGGTGAAAAGATTAGTAAGAGAGAGTAAGAAGAGTGTGGATGAGGAATTTGGAAGGAATTTGAGTGTAAAGTGGAGGGAATGTAAGAAAATGATCTGGAAAGAGGTAAAAAGAGTTAGACAGGGTGCCAAAGAAGTTAACTAGGGTGTGAAAGATAAAAATGGTAGATTACTAGTGGAGAAGGGAGAAAAAGTTAGCAGATGGAGAGAACACTTTAATAAACTGTTGAACATAGAGAATGAAAGTATAAGTGGCTGGGGAATGGCTGGGTGAAGGAGGGATGTGGGAAGAGAGGAAGAAATCAGTAGGATGGAAGTGGTGGAAGCAATGAAGAAAGTTAAAATGGGGAACACCCCAGGAATTGATAGAGTGTATGGTGAAATGCTGAAGCATGCGGGAGAGATAGTAATAGAATGGATGTGGAAGTTGTGCAGATTGGCCTGGGAGGAAGGTAGAGTACCGGAGGATTGAAAGTGAGGTATAATTATTCCCCTGTACAAAAGAAAAAGAGGAAAAAGAAGTGTGTGGTAATTATAGGGGCATTTGCCTTCTTAGTGTAATAGGAAAAGTATATGGTAGGATACTTACTGACAGAGTTAGGGAAGTAACAGAGAAATTAGTTGGAGAAGAACAGGAAGGGAAGAGGTTGTGTAGATCAGATATTCATTCTTAGATCTTTAGTGGAAGAGTTTCTAGAGAAGGGAAAGAAGTTGTATGCAGCCTTCATGGATTTGGAGAAAGCATATGACAGGGTGGATAAACAAGGATTGTGGAAAGTATTAAGAATATATGGAGCAGATGGGAAGTTGTTGAAGGCCGTGAAGAGTATGTGCTAAAGTTGCAGTGTATGTGGATGGTGAAATGAGTGAATTTTTCCATTTGAAGGTTGGATTGAAACAAGAATGTGTCATGTCTCCATGGTTGTTCAGTCTGTATATGATGGGGTTATGAAAGAGGTACAAGGTAGGGCAGTGGATGCTGGAGTGGCCCTAGTGAGAGAGGGCAGTGTTTGGAAACTCCCTGTACTGCTGGTTCAAGATGATACTGTGTTGTTAAGTGAAGACGAAGGGGAGCTGCGAGGCTTGGTGGATGAGTTTGGGAGAGTGTGTAAGAAACGGAATCTAAAGGTGAATGTAGAGAAGAGTAAAGTGATGGTCTTCGGGAGAAGTGAAGTCAGTGAATGAACAAATTGGTTGGGGAGGATATGGAGAATGTGAGCGCATTTAAGTTTTTTTTATTTTTTTATTTTTTTTTATTTTTTTTTATTTTTTTTTAATGCAAGGAGGAAGCAACCAAAAGCCATGGGCCTGCATACTGTTCCTTCCAGGAAAAAGCAAAAACAATACAAAAGGGAGCCAAATTCAAGATCCAGTCATTTCGAGATACCTGGACACACTTCGTTTGAAAGACTGGAGATCATAGGAAGTAGGAAATACAGACAGAGGAAGACAGTTCCAGAGTTGACCAGTTGCATAAATGAAGGACTGGGAGTAACAGTTAACTCTTGCATTTGAGAGTTGGACAGAAAAGGGATGAGAGTTTGTTGCTAGACGGGTACAACGTGCCCGTTGTAGAGGTGGAGGGATGCAAGCAGACAGTTCAGAGGAACAGTCACTGCTGAAGTAGCGATGGAAGAGAGATAAAGATGCAACAGTGCGGCGAAGAGACAAAGGTTGAAGGGAATCAATAAGAGGAGGAAGAGCCTTTGACTCCACCCTCTTGAGAAGAGCTGCATGTGGGGAGCATCCCCACACATGAGAATTGTACTCCATACACGGGCGAATAAAACCTGTGTACAAGGTCAACAACTGTGCAGGGGTTAAGAAAGTTCGGAATTGGTTTAGCACACCTAATCTCTTGGAAGCAGATTTCACAAGAGATGTAATATGTTCTTTCCAAGACAAATCCCTAGAGAATGAAACCCCAAGCATGTTCAAGGATGATGCAGGACTGAGCTGGACATTATTAAACATTAGTGAGTAATCCTGAGGAAGATTTTGTCGGGTTGATAAATGTAAGAACTGAGTTTTTGATGCATTAAAAATAACAAGATTATTTTTACCCCAATTAGAGATACGAGCCAAGTCGGACATTAGGTGTGCCATAGCCTCATCCCTTTTTTGTTGAAGTAACTGCTGAGATGGACGTTGCGGAAACTGAATGGAAATGTGAAGGGTGGAATCATCGGCATATGAGTGGATAGGGTTAGATGTACAGCTTAGAAGGTCATTGATGAATAAAAGGAAGAGAGTTGGTGATAGGACAGAGCCCTGAGGAACACCAATGTTGACAGGTCTAGGAGAAGAACGATGGCCGTCTACAACAGCGGCTATAGAACGACCAGAAAGGAAGCTAGAGATGAAGGCACAGATAAAAGGATAGAAACCGTAGGAGGGCAGCTTTGAAATTAAAGATTTATGCCAGACCCGATCAAAAGCCTTTGAGATGTCAAGTGCAATGGAAAAGCTTTCGCCAAAGTCCCGAAAGGAGGATGACCAGGAGTCTGAAAGGTAGGTGAGAAGATTGCCAGTGGAGCGTCCCTGACGGAACCCATACTGACGATCAGGAAGAAGGTTGTGACAGAAAAGATGCTTTAAGATTTTTCTGTTAAGAATTGACTTGAAAACTTTTGAGACACAGGATGTTAAAGCAATTGGACGATAGTTAGAGGGTTGGGAATGGTCACTCTTCTTTGGGACTGGCTGAATGAGAGCAAACTTCCAGCAAGAAGGAAAGGTACAAGTTGATAGACAAAGGCGAAAGAGTTTACCTTGGCAGGGTGTAAGCACAGAAGCACAGTTTTTGAGGACGACAGGAGGGACTCCATCAGGCCCATATGCCTTGTTAGTATTGAGGCCAGTGATGGCAGAAAATACATCACCTGAAGAAATTTTAATGTCAGTCATGAGGAAGTCAGAGGGGGGAAGTGATGGAGGAACAGCACCGGAATCGTCTAAGGTGGAATTAGAGGAGAAAGTCTGAGCAAAGAGATCTGCTTTATCAGTAGAAGAAATAGCTACAGAGCCATTAGAGTAGAAAAGAGGAGGGAAGGATGACGAGGTAAAGTTGTTAGAGAGGTTCTTGGTAAGGTGCCAGAAAGAGTGAGAAGAATTCGAGTTGGAGAGTTGGGAACATTTAGCACGGATGAAATTATTTTTAGCAGAGCGAAGAACAGACTTAGCACGATTCCGGGCAGAAATATAAAAAAGATGTGATTCAGGGGT
>JAGKTI010011575.1:0-10638 GCA_018397915.1 Birgus latro | reverse complement strand
CTCTTCCTGTCATCAGCCTTCCATCCACCTTGGAAGTACTGCCCTGCTTGACTGGTGCTACAGTGTACTCACTTGGTAGTGTGATGAGTAAGGATGAAAGAGGGTGAAATCCTTAAAAGGATGCAGCAGGGAAGAAAGGTTGCTGGTTCCTTGAAAGCAGTGATAAGAAACAGGGAAGTGAGCAAAGAAGTGAAAAAGCTGCTACATGACAGTATTGCGATACCAACTCTAACGTATGGAAGTAAAGCTTGGACCCTGTTGGAGGCATAGAAGTCAAGAGTGAGAGCAGTGGAAATGAGTTATTTGAGAGGAGCATGTGGTGTCACATGGAGAGAGAGACTGACAAATGAGGAAGTGAATGAGCATTGTGGTGTGGATGTGGATGCGATAGGAATTGTTAGGAGAAACACATTAAGGTGGTTTGGCCATGTGGAGAGGATGGAGAGTGAGAAACTGATGAGGAGAGTGTATGTGAGTGAGGTGGAGGGGGCCAAGGATGATATGGAGGGATGGAGTGGAGAGGTATATGAGAGAGGGGGGTGTGAGCTGGAAGCAGGGCTATGAAATGGCGGGGGACAGAGTGACATGGAGGTGATTTGTTTGTGGCCATCCCTTATGGGATTGGGGCGTCTGGCAATAGATAGATAGAAATTATTATTACAAGCCAAAACTTCCATATTCTTGCCTAACCTAAATTGTCTAATCTATCAAAGCAATATAACCTAACCCAACCAAAAATAAGCTTACTTAACTGCACCTAACCTTACCTAACTTAACCAAATTTAACCTGACCTATTCAGACCTAACGTAACAAACAGTAATCTTAACCAAACATTCCAAATTGGAAGCACAAATGAATTTTGGTGTAATCTTCAAGGAGACATAGGACCATCCCTTCAATATCTGTGCAATACTGTAGACCCTCACTGTAACCCTGAAAGACTGATGTCTGACGGTTGTCAGTTTTGGGTCCTGCTACTGACAGTCATAGACAGGGTGAATATGCATGATTTTTTCTTTTTTTTTCCATGCTCATTCCTTCAACTTGTTTCATGCCTAGGCACATAATTCATATTGATTTTATTGATTTCCGTGAGGTTATTTGGCAAAAAATAATGTATTTTCCAAAATTTTTCTAATTCCGCTCATATGTGAAGGAAGCCTCTTTTTTATTTTATCTTTGACGGTTGATAGTGCAGTAACCAGTAGACATGTGAGAGTGAAATACACATTTTTCAGGTGTGTAAATTCAAGCCTTTTAAATCTACAAGACCAAAATTTACCTTGGTGAAAGTTGATAAATCGGATATGAAATGCAGCTGGGGGGATAGTCTGGTTGGGAGATTTGCAGTCTTTAGAGCTTAATGGACCTTGATAGACCAGTTATTGGATTTAACAGACACTACAAAGGCCATCAAACTTCCATTGGCTATAACAAAGGACGTCCATTAAATGGGGTGCAGTGAGTCGCAGTACATGTGTTGCCAACCCTTTTTGCACCAACCTGGCCTGAAATTGCTCTCTCTCCATCATGATTCCCGAGGTATAATAACAGACTGTAGTACTACAATACAAGTGATGAAGAAATAATATGACAAGCATGTGAAATAAGCTGCAAAAGGGTGGAATTATGGGCCAGGGTAGTGTAATATGAGTTTTCATTTTCAGTACTAGTGTATGCTGTTATATTAATATATTTTCAAATATGTGCATGAAATCCCACTATCAGGTTTCCACCCAGTTAATCCATTGTGGCGATGGTCCATTGTATTAGCAAATTTTTTTTTATCTACCTTTGAATTGATTCTGTGACTTTGTAAAGGTGTACATAAGTGTGTTTTCGAGCATGAAGAGGATCCATCAGTAAATAAGGAAAATACAGTTATGTAAGGGATAGGTTAGGTTTAGTTAGGATAAGTTTAGTTAGGTTAGCATTAAGAAGGTTAGGTTAGGTTAGGTTTCGATAAATCAGCACTTCTTACCAAAAAGAACATTAAAAATGGCATCAGTCATTCTGTGGTGTGCCACAAGATGGTTTCCCTCTGTCTACAGTGCACCACAAGATGGTGTCCATCTATCTTTGATGCCAGTGGGGATTGTAAACATCTTCTACCATCACTGTGCCAATCATTTGTCATGATAAAAAATAGTAAGAAAACTACAGCCTTAAGAGTAAGAAGGGAACTGGTAATGTTTTTCTGCTGCATAAATTAAACCGTACATTTACCTCAACGAGTGAACAGTTAGGGGTCAGGCAAGTGGTGGGTTGAGGGTTCAGCAAGATATGGGAACCCAGTAACAGCTTAAATATTCTTCCTTATTGTGCCCTTTTCACTACTTTCCATTAACCTAACCAGGCCTGTATGTGTTTCAGGTACTTAACCATAACAGTATGCAGTAATATTTCAATTATCTGGCATAATTCAGCCAATCCCCACGTTAGATATTGCAGAATGTGTGTCAGTACCTCCAATCAGCTATTCATTCAGCCTTGAGCCAGATAATGTGTCACTACCTTAAAGTATCCATCTCACCCTCTATCCTAAAAATTTTCCAACAGTATTACCCATAAGTAAAAGATGAAAATCAAGCAGGAAATACAATACATTATTGATACAGTACATATAGTACAGTAATCATCATTATCATCATCATCATCATCATCACCACCTAATCCTGTGTTGTCCCATGAGGAGCATAGTATCCTGGGGCTAGGCAGGTTGGTTCTTACATTTAAGATGAGAGTGACCAGCCTTACTTATAACTGAGTGGCTTTACATGAGCAATAAACCCCAACTACCCCTTGGATAAAAACCTGCACAGGCCCAGTCTAGCTGGAGTGCCTTAATTACCTACTAAACCACCAGGTGCCATAGTTTGGTTATATGGTTACCACCCAGCGTAGTAAATGGTTGTATAATCATAGTCATATTGTACTCATTTAGTGTTGGCATTGATGGAGGGTAAAGTAGTACACTATGCAGTACAGTGCACTTAATCCTGTGTGGTCCAGTGGCAAATGGTTCCCACAGAAATTACTCAAGTTAAGCCACAGCACATGGGGGTAGCCAACGTGTGGGTCACAAATGCACAATGCACAGGCATGTCCTCACTATATGGCGTCCACAGGAGAGAATGAGAAAGCGACGGTAGCCTTGGCGTGTCAGGTGGGCCACTCCCGCAGTGCATTGTGATTGGCTGGCATGTTGCAGGGTGTATCCACATGCCGAGTGGGTCTCATGTCTGAGCCAGATGATACACACCATCACTGAAAAATGCGTAGTACCGCCAGTTGGTTCCCGTTTCTGAGCTGGATATTGCCTAATTTTGCCGGATATTGTTTTGATAGAGCCAAGCAAGAAGCGTCAGATATTGCGTTGGGCCAGATGTTGTGACGACGGATAGTTGAGAGATTACTGTATATGTATTTAGTGGGTCTAAATTGTTGTAGAATGGAAAATTTGGGTTTGAGCTTGTGGTGCCTGGGACCAATTAAGATAAATCCCATAGGTTCTATCTATTGGATGTCTGGTGAATTCATTGTCATGTGCCATGTTTGGTACCAATTATGTGCAGTAACCAAGGGATCACTGTATATTTTTAATGATAGGTAAATGCTCTCGTGTGTCTGCCCTTTCCTCTCCTCCATCCTTCTTTCCTTCCATCCTCTTCTGTCTTTCCTTCAGTCTTTCCTCATCCTTCTTCCTACGAGTGACTTTACACTCCCTCTACTGTCTTTCTTTCCTTCATTCTTTCCTCTTCTTTCTGCCTGTGGGTAACCCTGCACTGAGTGACAAGCCAAATGGTTTCCTGTACACCAGGAAACCATGTACTAAGCTGAGTGGTAGCCATATAACCAGATTTTGGCACCTGGTGGTATTACAACGCTCCAATCGGATTGAGCCGGTGAAGGTTTATATCCAAGGAGTGGTTGGGGTTTATTGCTCATGTAATGCCACTCAGGGATGAGTGAGGCTGGTCACTCTCATCTTAATGTCAGGACCAACTTGCCTAGCCCTGGGCTCCTACACTTCTCATGGGGCTATGTGGGATTGGACGATGGACGGATGGATGGTAGCTTATCTTTTATGTACTTAATATTTGTTTTTCTCTGCAGGTACTCTAGTGTGACAGGCTTCCAACAGTGGACACAACAGTAATCATCTGTACCAAACCATGCCATGTCATGTCCAACCCTGCCAAACCCCAGCCTATCAATACTTCTTCTCATTCTGAATTACTTGAAACACAAAGCTATACTCTGTTCACTTGAACTTGGCCTACAAGTGTCATCTCTCCAACTTGAATGTTGAACTATAGCAAGAGTTTAATACTAAAATATGGGGTTAGTCACAGGGAAGTGCTGTGGAAAAGAGGTAGATTCAAACTGTATACAATATTTTCTTAAATCTCTTTCACACCACAAGCTGTGGAAGCCATGTTGTGTACGGTTATGTGTGCTGCATGTCTGAGTCGAACCTGAGCTTATTCAGTGAGCTAATTCACACCAACTGTAATGCAATATGTGCCATGAAGCATAGTTTCTGGTGTGAGATACCTCATTGAATAAACTCGGCTGCAGTTTGAAGACGTAGCACATATACTTATGGTAGCCTGTGTAGATTCTGGTGTGAAGCAGTTTTTTTCTGTCGTGTAGCTGCAGGGAATAAGCTGCAAAAGGATAAAAATCTCTGCCAAATTGAGGTGATTCAACCATATTGTACCTTGTTCTCTGCAAGACTTGTCCATGCAGATGTAAGGCATGAGTGTTACTGATAATACGAATCTATCGTTATCTCTTTCTGAGACATGCTAAATACTCCAACTTTCCCCATTTGTAGCTGTTAGTATAGTCATGTGTCATAGTTCCCACTCATCGTCAAATCCTACCTGTGACTGGAAGTTGTAGCCACGGATTCACATCAAATGAAAACCTGCTATCCAGTGTTAAGGTGGTACTTTAAAGCTTTACTGAACTGCATGAGGAACAGTTCACAGTGATGCTGTATCTCATGCAGTCTAGAAAGCTTTGAAGTATCATTACCAAGTCTTTATTTGGTGTGAATTCCTGGCCACAGTTTCCTTTCAGTTGCAGGTAAGGGTAAACGGTTAGAAGACCCGATGGCCCTTGAGTAAGAACCTTTTAATGCAACCAAAGGCTGAGGGAGTTGGGTATTTATACAGAACTGAAAACATTTTGTAATTGTTGATTCTGTAATACTGTATCCTTACTGTTAATGGTTATCATAATGAGTGTATGAATATAGTCACATACTGGACTGCACATAGCCCATTATTATTATTGATACTGGATATAAACAACCAATACTACCATAATTTATATGCCTTTATGCTTCACTATTTTTGATAAACAATACTAGTTATAATCCCTCGTTCTTAACTTTCTTGCCATGCATACTCTATAATATTCCTCTGTATGAAATTGGTACCCAAGTACAGTTGGGCCTCAGCATTCATGTAATGATTTATTCACTAATGACAACATTCATGGCAGTACCAAATGATCCACTGTTAACAGTCTCCAGTCCCAGTAAAACAATTGCAGGTCTTTTACTAGTGATACAAGGAAAACCTGATCCCTTTTGAAAATCCCAGCATATTCATGTATAAACACCACTGATGCACCACATATTTGAACATGGAATGTGATGGTGTGAGCATTGAGGTTGCATGTAGAGTGATTTCTAGAGAATGGAGTGCTTTGAGAGAGTATCTGATATTAACTTAGTGGGTTTTGTGTGAGTATGCTGTTAAATGTTGGAGTAAGCTCGAATTGATTTCATGTGCAGAAGAGTGCTTGTATAGGGTTTATAAGGAACTTAGAATAATGGACAAGTTTGTTGTTATATAATATTATGGTATATGTATGTTGTATTACTGTAGGAAGTGAATGAGACTATAATTTTAAAAAGTTTATCCTTTATTACCCCTTTCAGAACCTCAGAGCGCCTGAGGCTGTATGTGGGACTAGTGGGGTAAAATAGTTGCTGTTTGCAAAGAGACCTGAACCAAAATTGCCTTGTTTGCCTGTCATTTGTGAAGTTAATATGAGGATGCAATTCTCAGAACTAGATTCATGCAAATGTTATGACCCAGAACCAAATTCATGCAAATGTTATGACCCAGCTGTAATTATCCTGTTTCTCTGCATAATCTTTTTACTTGTATGTCAATGTTGGATACCATGGTACCTTTTTGAATAGATGGGTCCCAGAGTGTAACTTGTAGGGTATGTTGTCCAATGTTCAGTTTTGTATTGGATGTGGATAAGTGTGCAGGTGTCATGCTTCGAGGTGAACACTTATCAGCACAAGATCATTAATGTATGTGATTAGTCCTTCAAAAAATGGTTTTCCAGCATCTTCAGTTGCACACTGCTTTATTGGAGCTTTAGTGTAATTAAAGAAATACACTTAATATATCTTAAAAGTTGTACACTGTTACTTACTTGAATAGGTAAGTGCCAAAAGCTAACAGCATTGTTCAGAGAATTAATGATAATTAAAAATTCCTTACAGTTACAATAAGTTGAAAGTAATGTGGGATTGCTAGCTCTTGATGCTCCCTCAGAGTCACTCCCTTGACCTAATAGCCAGAAAGTGGAGTTTCTACACTTAAAACACCAGTTGGAGTTCTCGGAATAAAGAATAACGAACTTTGTACAAAGTGACTCAATTTGTTTTACTGAAAGCACAGTAGTTTAATAATTGTGGGTGTCTATGTATGTTAAAGTATATCTGTTGACCATTATTGTCTCATGTTACTTTTAAGTTTACTTGCAATATTTAATTAGTGGCAACCAATATATGGTATACATTGTTCTCAGTAAGTAAACCCATGAGTCATCTTTTACTCCATGTTATAATGCCCAGTATGATTTACCAGCTAATTGTGTAACATGTGCTTCGGTGCTGAACATTATATTGATTGCCATGAAGTACAGTGCTTTTTAGCATTTCATATTGTTTGTGAATGCTGCCAGAAAAACAGTATAGTGTTATTCTGTCGCTGCGAGAGATTTTATAATGCCGTTATTGTTTTGTAATTAGTAAATGATTATTAAAATTGTGATAAAGGAGTATAGCTTATAATTGGTTTGTAGCCCCAGGCTGAACTGCATTATTTATCTTTCTGAGAAACTGAAATATGTATGAAGTGATGCATTATGCTGCACACTTGATAACAAAGTGTTTTACATACTAAGTACCAGTTTATCCTTGAAAATAATAACCCCATTTGAAAAGGCTTGTCTGATCTTTGTTGCAGAGATATTGAAATATTTACCACAGGTATTAACTGCAAGAGTAAAGCAGATTATGAAAGTCATCAGTGGTCGTTTATGAGCTTTTTGAACAGAAACTATAGTGAAGATTGTTAACCAAGACACTGCTGTACTGTACATGACAAACAGATGAAACCAATATATCCACAGTGTAATTGCTGTCTCATAACATTTAGGTGTACATGTCTTTGTGTTTCCATAATTACAAACAAAATCTTAATTGATGGATAATCCATTTTTTGTGATAAACTGTCCAGATGTTGTTATGTCATTACTTTATTTGTACCCTTTGTGACATCATACCATTATAGAGGAAAACTACAGACAGCCACAGGGCATGGAGCATTTAAAGCATTTCATTTAGTAGCTTGCATTCTTTACTTAAGGTACTGAAGTATTTTGTGTTTCACAGACATATCTGCATTATAAGTACTATATAAGCATATTTCCATTATTTTGGCTAAAACCTGTTGAATTGCATGGTGCTGTATAATACCTCTATTAAAATATTACCACAACAGGAATGGTATGATAAGAATTGCTACAGAGTGACATAATGAGTGTATAGTTGCATTTTTAAGATTAACAGATTTCATATCCTCTTGAGCCCAAATATGTTATTTTTACAATATTCTTCCTATCTCCTGATGATTTCATTCAACATAGGATAGACATCGAACAAGAGGAGTTAGATGTATGTTATTCTTACAATATTCTTCCTGTCTCCTGATGATTTCATTCAGCACAGGATAGACATTGAACAAGAGGAGTTAGATATTGTATGAATACAGTAGGCCCTCACTTTGATAGACCTGGATAGACTGACTGGATATCAGATTTTACGGCTGTAACAAACAGTGTTCATTACGTTGCAGTACATGTTTCCTACCCTTAATACTCCAGCCTGGCCTGAAATTGCTCTCTCCCCATCATGATTGCTAAGCTGTAATAACAAGACAGGCAATACTGTACTAGTCAAGAAGAAGGTCGATGACAAGGATATGCAATAAGCTACAAAATGGCAAAATTTAGGCCAGGTTAGTGTAAAATGGGTGTAGTGTTTCATTTTTAGTAGTAAAGTATGCTGTTGTACTATTTTATTTTCAAACGTGCTTGAGATTCTACCTCGGGGGGGGGGGGGGGGGGCTGATATTGAGGACTATCGTCTGTGTTGGATCAGACTTTTCCCAAAATAGTTTGTTATGGTGAGAGTCTACTGTACTTCAGTGCCTTCTTTATATCAAGAGGTCTTCCTCAAAGCTGAGTAAAATCATCTGGTGGTACCAAGTGTGTAGTGAAAATGATACCTGTGGCTAAAGGATTTATCCAGTAAACTTATAGAGTTCCAGACTTCATAAGTACAATAGCAAATACATTAACAGGAAGATAAGTTCATTGACCACTGTCATGAGTAGTATTACTAGTACTGTAAGTGTATTTACATAGCTTCTGCATGTTTGTCCTCAAGTGGGGAAAAAAAAGGCAGTGATCACTATTATTATGATGCCAGTTATTTCTGTCTGTGCAGGATTTCTTGTGAATGCTATTTGATTGTGAAATATGAAGGCAAGGAGGAGCCCAATAAGAGCTGGTTTGGTACTGTAGAGACTTGATTAACACATGTAGTCTAATGTATTTTTTATTTAGTTGTCATACCTCTTCATTTTTATAAAGTTTTGGGGGACTTGTCAAAAAGGAGAGATTAGATATAGCATTCATTAACCCTCTCACAACGAAAGGTTTTTCTTAAGATGAATAAAGTTGTCATGAGGTAGTAGGAACAAACCTTAATAATATTTCAGTGTGTTGGAGGGGTTAAAGAGTGGACAGATCTTCTACCTCTTGTATCACTGAATTAGCTAAGATATATGAGGAACTGAATTGTTTATAAAGTTTTAGTACGGGTATTGTTTATGAGTAAATAATAGTTCTGTTAGGGATGGACTCCAGTTTTGCAAAATTAAGATTTCTAGTAATATGACAGATAAAGTGATTTAGTTAGAACATGGGTGGTTTAATCCATCCTCTAATCTTCAGTACATCTGTCATTCTGTAGTATACAGGGCACACCTGGTATTTAACAAGAAGTGAAATGCATTTGGCAGAGTGTTGACCTCTGCAGCATAGTGACATCTTTTCTTTTTATTTTGCTAGCACTAACAACTCAGTTCAACTTAGGAAGGACCTCTTAGCAATAAAGATGCAGTACTATATTAATGGAGGATATACCTAACCTTTTCAGTTTGAAGTTTCTCCTAAGCTGAATGAAATAGTCTGAAAGTAGCAAGAATGAACCAAAAAGGATGTCGCTGGATGCAGGGGGGTTTAAGGTAGTGCTCAACACTCCTTCATTTTACTGTACACAAAGCACTACATTATTTTTCCTGTATTACAGTATGTAAGCTCCTGGAATTATGTCATATTTTATCCATGCATTTTAAATTGTGTGTGTTTCTGAATACTGTAGTTTGTGTATTTTTGTGATTAATGGCTGCATGTTGGAAATCCTTAGTAACTTGTGATATATAATCTTTCTGTTGTCTGTGTTAATGTATTTGATGTAATTTTCTTCACAGGTCATTGGCTCTTATTACTTGTGAATGTGAGTTAGTTTGAACGTAAGAACCTTGCAGTGGTGATGATTTTCAGAAACCAAGATCAAAGAGTAGGTGACATCAGAGCAAAGGAAGTGGATGGCAGCATGGTAAGTGAAATGATTGGGTAGTTGAAATTTAATAAAGAGTATACTAATTTTAGTATGTACTGTAGTGGAAGTATTTTGTATATATTTTCCGCAGGAGTTATTAGTACAGTATACTTTGTGAAAGCTACCTTTATAAGTTGTTTTAGTTTATGCAGTAATATATTATACCAGCAGGATTTTATGTAGGCATTTGGTATGTGCACTTAATTGTTTATGCAAGTTTTTTTTTTTTTTCAGAAATGTGCTTTGAAGGTCATTTGCACTTGTGGAATATTGTGAAAAAAATAGTGTGTTTAAGACTGAAGCAGAATTTGTGTTTGGGGGATTGATAGTGTTGAGCAATGATATCACTCTTTAGCCACAGTTTGGGTAATGACTTCTCATATATGGAAATTGCATGCAGTATGGAGTTATATGAACCCAGGCCATGTTGTCATTATATTTTAGATATTCATGTACTGTAGTTTGAAAATTATTGTTACCGGTATTATTATTATTATTATTATAGGAAGCATTAGGAGAAACACATTGAGGTGGTTTGGCCATGTGGAGAGGATGGAGAGTGAGAGACTGATGAGGAGAGTGGATGTGAGTGGGGTGCAGGGGGGTAGAGGGATGGGTAGGCCAAGGA
>JAGKTI010011574.1:11382-23435 GCA_018397915.1 Birgus latro | reverse complement strand
ATGTATATAGAAGACTCCTTACCCAGCATGGTTTTTGATTTGGGGTCTTCCCAGTGAATCTTGTTAAATTCAACTAGTTGCTGACGGATAATTGACAGCTTGCTGTAATAATAATAAATAACAGTAATAATAAAAGCCATTTCATATGCTGGGTGGTAAACATATAACCAAATGACTCCTGATAGTCTATAGTGGGTTAAGGAACTCCAACTGGACAGTGCTTGTAAGGTTTCCCATTTGAAGGGTGGTTGGAATTTCTTCCTCACCTAATGCCACTCAGGGGCAAGTAAGGCTGATCATCACTGATGACGATGGGTGATTACATGTACAATCACGATAAAGATCATCAGCGGCAGCACCAGCAAATCCGCATCTAATCCTGTGTTGTCCCTTGAGGAGCGTAGGAGCCCGGGGCATGGCAAGTTGGTCCTGACATTTAAGATGAGAGTGACCAGCCTCACTCATCCATGGGTGGCATTACATGAGCAGTAAACCCCAACCACCCCCTGGACATAAACCTGCACATGCTCAATCTGATTGGAGCACCTTAAATGCCTACTAAACCACCAGGCACCATAAATTGGTTATGTGGTTACCACCCAGCGTTTTAAATGGTCTCTTGGTGTACAGGAAACCATTTGGTTTGTCACTCAGTGTAGAGTCAATGTCACCCCATAGACAGAAGGAAGAGGAAAGAATGAAGCAAAAAGACAGAAGAGGAAGGAAGAGAGGAAAGGACAGTCACCCAAGAGCAGCACTACATGAGTGAGTGGATGGTCAGTGCCCCCACCTACCACATACTAATGCTGGGATCAGAAGAGGTAAAAATGACAAATTTGTTATGCAGAGTTGCTGTTCCTTCAGTACAGCAACCCTCAGTAGTTCCAGTACAATGTTGTTGATCAACACAGGACAATATTTTCCAGTGTACTCTTGATTAATATATCATCAATGATGAATAAAAGTCAGATTCTGATAAACCATGTATTTTGTGTTGCAACCCCAGGTGTCTACTACACCCTCAGGGGCCACCAGGCAACAATCTCACAGGCCAGGACAGGTCAGCACACGGGTACCAATGAAATTATAGCACTAGCATGATATAAACGTTGGACTGGTAAATTAAGTCCTATCAATATAATTAAGTCAATGATTAATAAGACTTGCACACAAAAAGTTAGGGTAACATCATTACAACAGGCCCACAACCCAACAGAGCAAACCACAACCCTGTGACCAATACCCTGGATTAAATCAAGTTCGAGTACTGTACTGTATAATCATGCTATGGTAGGTTGCAAGTCCTGCACAATCTGTTACGAGTTGTGGATGAGCCAGAAATTAATGCTACCATCACTTAAAAATAAATTCGTGGTTTGCAGCACCATGTGAAACTCAAGATTATGCATGACTCCCAGGCCTGTACTCTCATCAACTAAGGAGAGGCTTTCCTACCTTTGTTATCTCCCCCTCCCCACTGCACCTTACTATTTACCTGTATGTCGTTTTATTTATATCTTTTTTAATATCAACAAAATCTGCATCAATGACATACTATATTAAAGATAGACATACATGCTGGTAAGGAAGAGGTACAAGTAAGCCTTCTTAACAGATAAGAATATGGCCCTTCATGACGTGCAAAGAGGGGGTAACCAAAGCACTGGGAGCTCTCACCCCAATTACAGCCTGATACAGCCAGTTGAGATACCACAATTTGCTACCTGATCCTGGACAATCACACACACCTCCACACTGTGTTCTTGGCTCTTAGACCAAACAAAACAGTAATAACAATAGCAACCTTGGTCTATGGGAATATTACCACAGTACTGTACTGGATTAGACAAAACAGGGCATTCAAAAGAGAAAAGCAAGCCCAACCGGAATGAAATGAAAACTCTGAGTATCCTAGGGACCTACTGGAATTGTCCTCCATCTATCTACCAAATTTATAAATAAAGCATGTACCACTGCTGCCTCAAGTCACAATGAAACAAAAAATTTCACGGCACAAATTTTTATAGTAAACCCCTTATGTATCAATATAATCAGTATATATATATATGATGCTATAAAATAATCTTAGATATAGTGTTAGTTTCCTTTACATGGTACATAGCTGTCCTTACAAAAATAGAAGAAAAATCCAAACAAACTTGGCATCAAAACACCACTGGAATGAGCTTTGTAACGTGGTCTAGTAAAGTAAGAGGACTGCTCCTGCATAGATTTGTGATAGACAAAAAGTGTCAACCTAAAGAATAACTATATATATATATATATAGTGTACAAACTAAATCAATGCCAACCAAATGCCCCCTACCCTCTGCAGCAATAAAAATAGTAAAAAACAAGGTGCACCAAGGATACAGAGGGTAACCCAGTGTGCCACCTAACCACCAGCACTACGGAATCATGGCATATACTCTAAGCTCATGGCATATAAAAGTTAAAGCAAATTTCTTTTCTCTAAGTAGGAAGGAAAATGTGCCAAACTGCATCATGGTGTTTTTGTTTGTCCACTTCTTCCTGCAAGACTTCACTGCCAAGGGCATCATTGCACTGTAAGATGCTGCCACAGTTATCTCACTTTAATACATATATACAGTCACAATATTTGTATTTTATCTACAGATAAAGCCCCAAATAGGCTAGTTATCCTTTACGACACAAGTTAAAAAAAAAAATGCCTTTCATGGTAGCATTTGGCAAAAGGTGAAGATTGTTGTTCACAACATGAGTAACAATGTAATATTGCACCTCAATACAGTATATGCATGTGGTCCCAACATCCAAAACTATCTGCCATGAAGAAATTATTCAATTATTCCCTTTACAAAAAAAGTTTCGTACAAAATACAATTTTAAATTGAAAAGGTCTTCATGGCAGAAGCCACTTCTGCACTTCTGGACACACAAACCCTGTGGCCAAACCTGGACGAGTGCCAATGTCAGCGAAACTCTTGCAGGTTTTATTGGCTCCTTGTTTATTACTGAGTGGCACCAGCACCAGCACCCTGTAATCATAAAATACACATTTATAGCTGATACTTAACACTACAGAATGTGCAAATGATTTCATTCATAATGATTCATCAAGAGTCATTCTACTCTATATATAGCACTTTATTATCCTTTATGAAACTCTAGGCATACGTTCAAATAAGGTAATAAGAAACTGCCTCCTCTGCAAAGTATCCAAAACAGTATCTGCTGTTTAGTAAAAAGGCATCACACACTGTATGACCAACGTCACAACTCGATGCTGCCCTAACTATGAACCGTGCAGTTGAGAGAGAGAGAGAGAGAGAGAGAGAGAGAGAGAGAGAGCGCACACGCATGACCAGTCACAGCCATTATTTAATGATTTTGTAAACCATTATGAAAATATCAAATCAAAAGTTACGGGAAATGAATTTCCTGGAAATAATTAGACACCAGTCTTCTTTTAACCAATACAATGGCTCCTTCTCTAAACATAGTAGAACTATCTAGGCTAAGTAATAATAGATATTACTGCTGTGAAGGATAACTTTTCCTAACTCTCACTATGAAAGGGCTGAAAAGTTATCTGAAGGTTAGCATGTGTACTGAAAGGGTTAAGAAAATTATAATTTTTGAAAGGACAGTAGTAATTTGCAAACTACAGTAATATGTCAGTTCTAATGACCTTATACTAAAACAGTCCCTACAGACTTTCAGCCAAATGCCATTCACAGGATATTATCTATTCCCACTATCACAAATAGGGTGGATAGGATCCAGAAACAAAATTAAAAGATACAAAAATGACAAGTATCATTTAAGTATTCAAAACCCATTCACTCATCAAGCCTTAGGAATTCTTAGTTCTGCCTCAGAGGTGAAACCTACACTACATGTGCTTCAACTGAATGACATTCTAAATTATCTTTTTTGTTCTCTCTCACACACACACACACAGTAAACTTTCAATTATCTGGCACACAGCAGTCAATTGACGGTGGTGTTGGAAGGTGACATACTGATGGAAATTGATGTAATACCCTTCCCAAACACCCTCAAAAGAGGTCTAACCCCCCATAAAACCCTTTAATCATATCATATTATAAAGACTCCAACATGCTTGCATGTGTCAGCCCACATCACCTAATGGTGGCTCTCCACACTGCTCAGTCTCTGGCAGCCCCTTATTCTTGAGGTAAAACTGACCTCACTCCAGGTATTTTTCGGTCTGCCCCTTGCAAGCCTACCCCCGATGTACACACCTCTCACTTTCTGCATCCAGTTGTCATCCTCCATCTTCTCTACATGCCCAAACCACCTCAATCTACCCCTCCTCATCACAACACCAACATACTCAAGTCCCACCCTTCCTCTCAACTCTTCAAACATAAACTTAGCCCCTCAAGGCCTAGCATTCAACGAAGCACTACACATCCATCTAATTACTGTCATTTCTAAACATCTGAGTCAACAAATATCCTCTTCCTTTACTATCCAGGTCTTGCTACCATACAGCATTACACTCCTAACATGCCACATACAAAGATCCATTAGCACAGAGGGAAAGCCCTCTCAGTGTCAACAGGCAATAGCTCCCTGAACTTCCTCCAACCACTCTTTGCCCTAGCCACAGAGCAAGCACCAGCCCCAACTCCAAATAACAAAACTCTTCCAAACACTCAAGAGACTCACTGGTAAGATGATAATCTCTACATGCTCTCCTTGACACACTGCACACACAAAATCAGCATTATCTCACAGTCTACCTGTAATACCACTACATCTCTTCTGTACCAGCTTATCTCAACTAATGCACAAGATGGAGTTACTTCCCGCACCCTTGTGGCAAACCTCTGATCTGTACTATAAAACTTCAAGCAGAAAAACACCCTTAAATACTGCAATAAGCACAATGAAATGTCACTACTGTACTGTACAATGTACTGTAAACATACTGTACAGTACACCCAAACCCTGGTGGCAAAGTTAGGACAAGGCAGACTAAAAGAGGATAGGTAGACCTAACCAAGCATGAGGAAAAAGACTGGTGAAACATGACTGATAGAAACAATACAGATGTTACAGGGAATAAACAGAGTAGCGAAACAGATAATGCCTGAATAGAATTGGAAATATGGCTACCATTGCTAGCAACAGAGCAGAGGCCTTGGTTGAGTAGGGTGGGGTGGGGGAGGGGGGGCGGAGATGATGCGCTGTCAGTGTTTGGGACGAGATACGTGAGGAAAAACTATAAAATATACAGAAGGAGGGATATACATATTCAATGCTGAACATAAGAAAATACGACAGCAACATACAGGGAACATATTAAAAGGAAGTAAATGCCACATTTTTGTCCTCTGAAGACATGTGATGTCGGCAGACATCATTCTTTGGGAAAAATTTCGTAATAACATTAAATGCAAGATACCAGAATTAAACCACAAATATCCTATTCATGATGTATTGTTCGTATACTGTGTAAAAAATATGAGCTCAAAATGAACCAAACTGAACATCAAAAGTAGTGTTTTGGGTGGCGAGCCTTACAACCCCAAATCTGATCATCCAGCTTGCTCTGCTGTACTGTTTACTAAATAATGAACATGAAAAGAGAAATCTGAATGAGATGAAGCCATTTGCTGTGGGCCAAAATTCAAAGTTATAAGTAAAGCTACCAGGAACTTGTGCTTGGATGACATGACAAATGGCATGGGGGTAAACTTGAAGGAGACATACCTTTGAATTGACTGACTTTTGACTTTGTAAAGGTGTACTGAGGTGACTTTTCGAGAATGAAGAGGATTCATCAACAAAGTAAGGAAAACATGTTTATGTAAGGGATAGGTTAGGCTGTTAAGAAAATTTTGGTTAGGTTTGGATAAATCAGCACTGATGAGGGCAATTTTGTGACCAAAATGGTGAGCTAAGATGGTGTCCACCTGTCTGTCTTTGGTGCACCACCAGATGGCATCCATCTGTCGTCAACGACGTTGGGGATTGTAAACTATGACAACTTTTAATATGCTATTTACCAATTTCAAAGAAAATAAAAAACAAAAACTTAATACAGAAAAATGGTGATATCATGTAATTTTTCTTTTTCTTCCCACATAATTTTATAAATTCAACCCCATTTGCTGTGACAGATATTGACATACCTGAAGATGTGACAGATAAAGTGTGTGTGTGCTTTATATTCCTATATGAAAACTCGTATACAAATAAAGTGTGTGTGTGTGTGTGCTTTACATTCCTATATGAAAACTCTGAACAGTAAATGACCTCTTCAGATACTTTATCATGTTCTTTACTATAAAAAAAAAGGGGGGGGGAGGGGAGGAAATACAGCATACAAGAGCAAAATAAATACATAAATAAAAATACTGAAAGTTGCTTGGCTGTTATTTATACTTACTGTATTACGTAAAGACTTATCCATACAATAAGCATCCCAAGCCACTCCATTGCCACATACAGCATCTGGCTGACACACAATAAATTCAGTGAAGATCATATCAAGTGTACCTTTTTGTACAGCAGATACAACACTTTCAAACATTCTTCTGGTTCAATGAATATTTGTAGCAGCCACATTAAAAAGCAACCATAATGTAAATACCAACATGCTCTGTGCAGAATCAAGTACTGAACTGTACTGTGTATATCTAAAGCCATGCATTATTAGTGCCCCCAGTTATTTTTTATGTTTCAGAAGCACACTCAAAATGTGCTTCATTAATAATGTACTTGTGATTTTTTAAATACTCATACAAGTATTGAAAGCCATGCAGTAAAGCTTTAGCTACTGGGTGAACACTACATGCTCAAGGCATATAGGCAACTACACCCTGCTGCAGGTAAATCCATTATAAGCCTATCAAAAGTTAAGATGGCTACTTAACTACATGGTATTTCAAATTGCTTAGTACCTGTATTATGACTACTTAAAAAAAAAAGGGGGGGGGATGGGGGGATCAGTTTTAACAAAATTTGTTAAACTGCCCCATTATTTAGATCATTTATGTAGTTGGTAACCAGGTAAATGCAACAAACATATGTAGTTCAATAGTGAGAGAAGTGTTCTTCCCATTATGTCTGCTGAAATTCCTACTTGGCCATATCACAACTACTAGCTACTAATTTGTGACACTACTGGTGCTATTACTGTAGTAGCTGGTTCAGTTTATATCATTTGCAATCACTTCCAATGTCATGAGAGTTAAAGAAAATGCACCAGTTGGTACCTGTACCTTGCTGTACATACAGTTCGGTATACAGCAAGCCAAATTTATTTGACTCAATGGTATACTGCCTAGTATATGTTACAGCTCTGTAAATTCCATCCATATTTGTTTTTTTGTACACTTCTACCCATAATTAGTCATGTAAATGATATAAAATTTTGAAGTGAGGCATCCACTGCAAGTACTTTCACGGTCATTGATGATCAGCTGATATGCAGAAATTTACGTGTTTCTCATGTGGCAGGAATTGTCTCCTTACAATTATACACTCTACCATTCTACCAATTTCACAACATAAGGAACATTAACAGTCTCAATCATCATAAAAAGATATCGAAGTGTCCTGCAAGTGCATCTTCTGCTGCCATAAGTACCATCATATGGGAGAGAGAGAGAGGCTATTGCCTGACTCATTGCACTGTTTACTGAGTCTAGTACAGTATGTATATGAGGGATGGTAGGGTTGACAGGTGCCTGCACTGAGTACAAAGTTTAACTCTGGGAGCTGTGTATGTACTCAAGTGGGTATAATATGCACTGTAGAAGAAATACGTATGTGGAACTTAGCTTAATGCACAAGCATGCATGCACACACACATACATGTGTGCATGTATCTGTGGGTGTGTGTGCATGAGCATGCATACATGCATGCATGTGTTTGTGTGCATGTGCATGTCTGCACGTGCAAACAGAGAGAAAGGAAGGAAGGAAGGAATAATGTAGAACTAGCACCAAGCCAGAATATGGCTAAATAGCACTACAGTAGAAGGGAGCGGGGTAGATAGTTATGTTAAATGTATGATATGAAGTGCAGTAAGAAAAGGGATAATATTGGAAACAGAAACAGTGGAAAAGTCACCTTAGAAACAGTGGGAGAGTCACCTAGGAAATCAGTAAGTTGTGGGGACCGACATAATGAGGGAAGGAAGGGGAACGCTGCATGACGTTGTTGGAATGTAGACGGGCAATCAAGAAAAAGATAACAGATAGTCATAAGGCAGTTACAGTGTGAGCAGATGGGTTGAGGATCATGGCTCATCAAATGACCATGAGTTAGGTGGGTATGACCCAAGCAAAGATAAGCATGGATTGTCTCCCACCGACGATTGGTGCGAGATGATGTGTGCCAGGAAAGAACAGAGGGTTTAACGCTATGAAGTTTGTTGTGAATCTGTTGGTTCCATGAGGATTGCCAATGATCACGGAAGAGGCAGGTTAGAAGATGAAAACAATCAAAGGCCGGAACAGGGCAGAAGGAGGACCTGGAGAGCAGCAGAGCCCATCAATGAGTCAGCCTGTTCATTACCTGCAATCCCAATGTGGCTAGGAACCCCGCAGAAGCAAACACAAAGGCAGAACAGCCACTCCTGAATCTGGGTGAATAGAGGATGAGAAGGCATGGTGTGTAAGGAAGTGAGCGCACTGAGAGAATCGGAGAAAGTAACGGAGGTGGAAGAAGTTAACCTTGGAAGAGACTTCAGAGCAAAACGAATAGCTAACAGTTCTGCAGTAAGGATACTTGCAATGGAGGGAAGTGTACTGTGGAAGGAGGATTCCAGGAATACAGCATATCCAACACCATGACATAGTCATCAGTAAAGATATGCATTGCAGAACAGTAACAGGACATACGTGTATGTTCGAGAAAAAGAGAGTGAAGGGTGTCTGGGGGAAGAAAAGACTTACAATAAGGGAGAAAAGGACAGACCACAGCAGCAGGCAGAAGCCAGAGTGGGATAAAACCGGACATAGTGGAAGGATAGGAGGAAAGGCAAAATCAACAGACTGAAGAAGGGTGGGGACCCGAAGGGGAAAAGGAAGGAGATGGGAGGCCGAATGAAAATAGCGTTGGAGAACTCGAATGAGGGGGCGGAGTCACTTATTTGCAGGGAACTGAAGGAGATGTGTATAGGACCTGAGTGAAAAGACAACGATGATAAGAAAGGGCAGAAATGCCAGATTCAGTACAAAGACTTGTAGCAGGAGTCGACTGAAAAGCTCCAATGGCTAAATGAAGACCAAAATGATGCACAGAATCAAGCTTTGAAAGAGTGTGAGTGGAGGCAGAAGAATAGACCAGGCAACCATAATCGAGTGTGGAAAGAATACAAACAATAAAGATGAAGAAGTGTGTCGTGATCAGCATCCCATGAAAGATGAGACAGCATTTGCAGCAATCATAAACGATGAAGGGTAAAGGACTTGAGGGAAGAGATATGTGCATTCTAATTTAACTGCGAGTCAAATGTGGTAGAGGATCAGTAGGGATGAGGGATGTTAAATAAATACAGAGAAGGCTATGGTATTGTTCGCGAATGAGTAAACGTTACCGCACAGGACTTAAGAGGTAGAAAAACGAAAACCATGAGTAGCAGCCCACGTGGAGGCAGCATCGATGGTGAACTGAAGAAGGACTTAAGAGGTAGAAAAATGAAAACCATGAGTAGTAGCCCACGTGGAGGCAGCGTCGATGGTGGACTGAAGAAGGGATTGGAGCCGAGGCAAATTTGAATCCGAGGCATAAATAGCTAAATCATCAACATACACAGAGGCTGAAACAGAGGGGCAGAGCAGAGAAAATGCCATTTACAACTACAAGAAACAGGGTAGTCCTAAGGACACAGCCTTGGGGGGCACCTTTATGCTGGGTAAAGGCACGGGAAAGGTGGTCTCCGAGATGGTAATGAAAGGTTTGGAAGGAAGGAAGATTTTGAAGAAAAACACCCGTTATCATGCAGACCAAGGTAGCAAAAGCAACAAAGAATATGATACCCCCAAGCCGTATTGTTGGCTTCTAAATTTAAAAAAAGATGGAATTACCGACTGGCAGAGTGAAATGGCAGAATGGATAAAAATTTGAGCTTAGGAAGGGGATCTAAAGTCCTACGTGCTCTGCGATACCCAAACAGTAAGGTGGAAAGAAGACTACAGGATTCAAGGTGCCACACAAGTCTAGTATTAACCATCCATTTAAACAGTTTAAATAAACTAGTCAGGGCCACAGGACAGTAATCTGGAGGATGGTGTCCAGGTTTACCAGGTTTAACCCCTAACCGCTGGCTGACATGTACAGCCGTCACGATTCAGGGCGTGGAGCGTTGCCGGCTGAAGGGATATGCTGCAAGCACATTCCTGCCACCCTTTGAACTCACGGTCATTTTCTATGACAATCATAGGGTAGGTAGGTACCCAAGGTACCCCACTGATGCATGGCTTAGTCTGTACATGGCACTGGTTGAGTGTAGAGTGATGGCTTTCTTATCCTCCTCATCCGATTCCGTCCCTTCCATGCGTGGTGCGGACTGCATCATCGACCCCCACAAAAGTTCTGCCCTTACCACCAAGAAAAGGGCTCAATGACTGAGCAGGTGTGTGGGAAATTGTAAATAGTAAACAGGTATGCATGTTTTTTTTTTTTTATTCATAAGTGAAATGTAAGATATAAGTTATATCTAGTAAGTCTTATGGAATAAGTGTTTTATACCAAGTTTTACAAGTGCACTGCAATAAGTGTTACTATTTATGGTTATCTGTGAAACAATGATTGGAAATACCTTGAGTAACCCAATCTAGTAAAATGAAGGAAAAACAAAAAAGCATGGAAGAGAAAGAAAATGACCTAGTTGGCTGTGACTAAATTTTCTCCCTCAATACTCAGAAAATAATATTGAAAATGTGAGCATTAGCGTACTTGTGAAGTACAAAAATGTAAGTTGTGTATATCATAAGTAACATTTCCACATTGCCCCTGATTAGTACAAATTAGTCAATTTCTGTACCAGTAGTTACCTCATACTCAACCATACTGCGTGAAACAACCAGAGCATTTACTTCTCAAAGTGATGTCAAGTGCAAATACAAGTGCCGTAGTAGAGGGAGATTATTATAACCGACGCAAGAAGTGAGTACATAAAATAAAGAGCTATTCTTTTCCCATACATCTATGGGTCATAGTGGAGCATTGAAATGGGCGGAAAACCTTATGGGGAGCCACGTGGAAGGGGTGAGGACTCATCCTTACGACAGTTGAGTAAAGTAAAAAAAAGTGATTGGAATGTCTGGTCAAGTAGACCTATAAACCTCAGCCAAGCAATTACCATGGTCAAGAAGACCCAGAATAAAATCAACATCAAAACTCACAATTCAACCATCCCGCATCAACCTTACCCGGGATCTCCCGCTTCTCCAGAGTCAACACTACCCTCTTCCTCTTCCCTGGTGAAGGGGCCATCATTACACACCCTTGGAAGAAGCATGCAAGGAATGACACAGCCTGAAGCCGGTATACAGCAACCACAAAAGCTACCACGTATGCCACCATAACAACTGTTCAAGAGGAGCTGTTACTAAACACTGCGCGAAAGCCGAGACGAAGTGAGGGGAGGCCCCTAATGGATGTTGGGTAAATTAACCAGCCAGACACGACTCCAGCGGGCAATTCCTGCCCATCCATCCGGGGGGAATTTCTTTGCAGGACCATAATTTCCACCCAGACGCAAGCGTTTTGTCTATCTATCTATCTATTGCAAGATGCCTTGATCCTGAACGGGGTGGCCACAAACAAATCGCCTCCATGTCACTCTGTCCCCTGCCATTTCACTACCACGCTCCCAACTCACACCCCCCTCCCTCATATACCTCTCCACTCCATCCCTCCATCTCATCCTTGGCCTCCCCCTGCCTCTCGCCCCCTCCACCTCACTCACATACACTCTCCTCATCAGTCTTTCACTCTCCATCCTCTCCACATGCCCAAACCACCTTAACGTGTTTCTCCTAACGCTTCCCATCACGTCCTCAACCACACCACAACACTC
>JAGKTI010011574.1:0-11002 GCA_018397915.1 Birgus latro | reverse complement strand
CTCCAACATCCACTGCCCGACCTTGTATCTCTTTTATAACCCCATCCATATACAGATTGAACAACCATGGAGACATGACACATCCTTGTTTCAATCCAACCTTCAAATGGAAAGATTCACTCAGTTTGCCATCCACACGCACTGCAGCCTTAGCACCCTCATACATACTCTTCACTGCCTTCAACAACTTCCCATCCACTCCATATATTCTTAATACCTTCCACAAACCTTGTCTATCCACCCTGTCATATGCTTTCTCCAGATCCATGAAGCATTTTGTGCAGATATGAAAAAATGTACGAATAATGGTTTCGAACAGCCAGATCACAGCGTATGGTTAATGGATTGTCCGGGTAATGGTCATCCGGATAATCGAGAGATTACTATACACCTAGCCCTGAATATCTGACAAGGATGTGTTCCATAAAAGTGGTTGAATAACAAACTGATTTTTCCTATAAGATTATTAAGAAATATGGGGGTTAGGTTCCTAACCACCTTTGTCACTCAAAAAGAATTCAATAATGATGGAAAAAATACTGGTAAATATGAATGAGTGTGACACAGGGATTTGAGCCGTTTTCTTATAGACCTACGTTCTCAAGGAATATTATTTTAGTACTCCATACATCTCAGATGATTGACATCTGATTTTCAATCAAAAAAATATTGAACAAACAAAATACTGTACACGTACTCAGCGATATTAAAGAAAGCCACCTGAACGCCTTTGATAGTGTTTACTGTCGAACCTGCCAAATGGCCATGACATTGCCACACCAAACTAACTCAAATGTACTCAATTTAAAACCATAAATAGCAGTGGAAGCCTAACTGGAAGTGCTGAAACCTAACTGAAGGGTTTCGCCCCCAGGACCCCCAATTATTATAACCTTCCTAACCTAGTGCAAACTAAGATGTGCATTCCATTAAAACTGGCACCAAAACAGGACTGTGCATTAAGAGTGTTTGTTAATCATTGGCACAATCGTCACCAGGGTTGCCATTTGGTATTTTTCAATACCAATGTGGGCCAATTTGGTAATGAAAAATTGATCTGGTAATGAATGAGCATGATCCATTACCAAGTAGATTTTTCACATGTATGAAGATACAGAGGCTGGAGATGGTGGATTGTTGCTGTCTTTGATTAATCTGCTGGCTTACATAGCGAGAAAATAATCAATACGCTGCTAATTATAAATAAAGTGATTATTTCCATGTGTATACAGGTATACCCCAAGATATGATACTCCTAGATACGATACCCCGGCTTAGCAATGGTGGTAGAAATACCACCATACCCCGCCTAACGAAAGCCAAACCCCAGTTTAATTTTTTTTTCCTACTGATTTTGATGATATTTTAGACTTAAATTTTGTGTTTAGGTTGATTTATAAACTATTTTTAGCCTTACATTAACCCTTTAACTGCTGGGTTGTCGGAGGCGCGCTGTGCCCTTCCCGCGGGGCAAATCCACGCTCCGACTGACTTTTTAAAAATATTTTGCCAAAAATCAGTTATTAGTCCTAGAATATCATAATTACATATGCGTATGGCACATATCTTCAGCTTTCTCCTCAGATGTTTTTTTTAGCACTCGTCAACTACCATAGGTGGAGACTTCTGAAGTTGGGTAACTAAGTCTCCACTTTACGCTTCCCGACATCCCGTAATATGAATACCACTGCCTGATATTATCACTAGAAACACTATTCAATGATTTCCAAGTAGTTTGGAATCCATACCCCAAAAAAAACCCACCGTGAAAGCATTGTAAAATGCGAGCGCTTATGAGCCTCCCACTCGCGTTAATTCGCAGCTCGAATTCTGTCATTTCTTATTCATATACACACACTCACTTTATTATTTCTAGTACTTTATTACACTTGTATATATCTACAGTCCTGTACAGCTTCCAACACGATGTTTAGTAGGGGTAGAGGTCACAGGGCCTTTAATGGGCGCAATAGCGGTGGAAATGGAGGGATGCGACTGCGACATTATTCCACTTTGAAGGACGACAGTGAACTGATATGTACGTGTCTTGGTAGCCAAGAGTTGAAAATGTCAGCTGCTAATGTATAAGTAAGACCTCACTATAACGGACTAATTGGGCTCAGGCCAGTCCGAAATATGCGATTTTCCGATAAAAGCGACATCTGGACTTACCCCTGCTAATCCGGATTTTTCCAATATATCAGACATTAGTCCGGATTGAATCGGTAGTTTTCACCACCATTGCAGTATTGTACTGTGTTATACCTTCACTACATTAATCAAATGGTATAATAATACTGTACTATACACTGATAAACATGTCTTTTACCTGTCTTATTGTGGTGAACATAGCTGAAGTTGTCAGGCAGTCCGGACTGCTTTCTGGCTATGTCGGACTTTTTCCGATATATAGGGGTTTAGTCAGGTAGCTCCTCGAGTCCGATAAAAGCGAATTCCGGTCTACTGAAGTCTGTTATATCGAGGTTTTACTGTATGCTAAGAAATAAGTCACAGGAAATCTAGACAATACATAATAAATTAGGTAGTTCCATGTGAATATAAATATCACTCAGGCTTCTCCCTTCCTTTCTTATATGCATTTATATTATGAGAATAGCTCATACGGCATATTTCATGGGGGAAAATGCAGGGGAAATTAGCGAACGAGTGCAGGTTGGATGTTGCCAAATGATAATTAGCCAATTCCAGATGTATGGCACTATCAATTACCTTATTTTTTTTTTATATATATATTATTTTGTATAAGAATAGGGCATAGGGTTCATTTCAATGAATGAAATTAGTGGAAAAATCTGGGGAAGATTTACGTAGCGCAGAGCAGACGACACGAGAGGGTAATGGAGGGGAGGTAGGGAGGAGAGTCTAGAATGGGGGGAAAATGGCTAAATTGTCAACAATGGATGGGAGTACTGATGACATTAGCAGCTCTGCCTATTGCTGGACATTGGCAGTGCTGATAGATGATACAAGTCACCACCTGAAAGCCCGGGCAAATTGAAAATAACACAAAATCACAAAAGTGACGCCCCGCAGTATGATCCATTGCGCCCGAGCATCACAGAAGTGATGACCTGCGGTTAAGGGGTTGATGTGTTTTAGTCACAGGTGGGGTGAACACTGTCATTTTGGGATACAGTTTACTAAGTCTGATTCTTTTCCAGACTTATAATTGACACTTTTCAGATTTTAATTTTGGGTTTAAGTTAAACTGCTTTTAGGCTTAGTTTACCTTGTTTTAAAGCTATTATCGGGTTTATGTGAGCCAGAAGCTTGTTTTTGGACTCATTTGGGTTGGTTTTGGACTTGGCTGGGTGGGAAGCCCAAGGCTCAAAAATGCATCCCTATACTTTGCAAGTTAAATCTACCTCGATATATGATACCCCACCTAGCAATGGATTTTTACTTAACCAATTGCATCATTAAACTGGGGTATACCTGTAAATAATTAGTGAAGAATAAATGATTGCTTTAAGAATTTGGTAATGAAAAGTTAAGTCTGGTGGTGGAAACTGAGGAGTTTGATAATGTGGCCGAGTTCATATCAGGCAAACCTGATCGTTACCCAACCATGCGATGGCGAAACATTCACTCAGGTTGGTGAGCACATGACTGCGCTTGACAGAGGTAATAGTAGTGGTCTTGGGTGGAGCCATGGTGGTGCTGCAGTCTTCCATGAGGCCAAAAAGAAATGCAGACAGATGAAGAGGCAACCGATCAGCAGGGCAAAGCGCTGGAGACAGGCAGCTCAGCTGGTCTGTCTGGTGGTGCGCGGTGTGAATTGTCGAAATGGCGGGGATAACCATGTCAAACAACGAAAAAGGGTATACATTTATTCGAAACAATGAACTGTCGAATAACAATTGGTCGAAAAACAAGGGTTTAGTGTATTCTAAAAAAACTGAATTTTGCACAAATGACCGCTAATACTGACATGATACAGTGATATAACTGTAGATGCTACCAGTACTTGAAATGAATAATAAACCTGAATTGAAAAAGTTAATCAGTTGTGGCTGAATTAGTGAGATTGTGTATGAAGAGAAATGCAATGTCTATGGGTTCGAGTGCTCTGCTCTGACCGACAGGTCAGAGGTCTGAGTCCACCCGAGGGTCATTGGTAAATGTCACGAAGGGCATCCGATCATAAAGAGCTACATGCTCCAAACCTAAGTCTTTTACCCAGGGGCAATGCCTTGGCCCTTATCAAAAAATACGGCGGGGGAGGCACTTACAACTACAGTAAAACCTCGATACATCGGCCTTCAGTAGGCTGGAATTCGCTTTTATGAAGGAGCTACCGGACTAAATTCGTATATACCGGAAAAAGTTTGATAAAAGCCAGAAGCAGTCTAAACTGCCTGACCACTTCAGCTATGTTCACTTCGATAAGGTAAATAGAAGATGTGTTTATCAGTGTACAGTACAGTATTACTAAATACAGGCATACCCCAGTTTAACGAGGCAACTGCTTAAGTAAAAACCCATCGCTAAGCAGGGTATCGTATATCAGGGCAGATTTAACATGTAAAGTACAGGGATGCATTTTTGAGCCTTGGGTTTCCCCCCAACCAAATCCTAAACCAACCCATATGAGTCCAAAAACAAGTTTCTAGCTAACCAAAACCCCCAAACAGCTTTGAAACAAGCTAACCTAAGCCTAAAAGCAGTATATAACTCACCTTAACCCAAAAATAAAATGTGAAAATCATCAAATGCAAACACTTAAAAAATCAAACTTAGTAAACTGCACTCCAAAATGACAATGTTCACCCCACCTATGACCAAAACACACTAATCATGTCTAAAAACAGTTTATAAAACAACCTGAACACAAAATTTGTCTACATTATCACCAGCATTCGTTTTCGTTTTTGAAGGCTCCAACATGCTTGCATGTGTCGGCCTTGGTCACCTAATGGCGGCTCTCCACGCTGCTCGATCTCTGGCAGCCTCCCTGTTCAGTCCCTTAACCCTTAAATCACATTTAATGACCTCGTCCCATGTCTTTCTCGGTCTACCCCTCCCAACCCCTCCCCCAATATTAACACTTCTCACCCTCTGTACCCAATTATCATCCCCCATCCTCTCCACATGTCCAAACCACCTCAGCCTACCTCTCCTCATCACAACACCAATACACTCCAGTCCCATCCTACCTCTCAACTCTTCTATCGTAAACCCAGCCCCCCCAGGCCTTGCACGCAGGGACGCACTGCACATCCACCTAATCTTTGTCATTTCTGTACGTTTAAACCTGCGAATATCCTCTTCCTTTACTGCCCAGGTCTCACTACCATACAGCATCACACTCCTAACTCGATCAGTAGAGAGTTGGCTTGCAGTCCCGAGGGACCTAGGGGGACCCAGGTTCGAATCCTCGCTGGGGCAGGGAACAGTTTAAGGATTTGAATTTCATTAAATCAGGCTTTACTGATCTACCGGAAGACCCGCCGACATGTCGTAAAAATAACCCCGCTAATACCAATACACCAGTCCTGTATGAGACAGCCCTAGCATGTATTCAATATGGACGGTGGGTGTTAGCGCCGAAGTGGTGACATGTAGAGGTGTATGGTATGTAGGAGGACGGCTGGGCCTTGATAGCAGGCTGTAAAGCCTATGCCCAGAGTCGGACACATAAAAAAAAATTTAAAAAAACATGCTGCATACAAAGACCCCTTAGCACGTAAGGAGAGTCCTCTCAATGTCAGGAGAGGCAACAGCTCCCTGAACTTCTTCCAACCACTTCTCACTCTAGCAACCGAGCTAACTCCAGCCCCACCTCTGGCACATAACATGTCTCCCAGATAACAAAACTCCTCCACACACTCAAGAGACTCACCAGCAAGTTCAACCCTCTCACGCCTAACAATCTCCACCTGCTCTCCCCGACACACCGCACACATGAAATCAGCATTATCTCGCAGTCTACCTCTAATACCACTACATCTCTTGTACACCCATCTATCACAAACACTGCACAAGTTGGAATTACTTCCCAAACCCATGTGGCAAACTGCACATGGCCACTCTCCCTCTCCTCTGATTGTACCCCCACCAACCCTAGATATCATCACTTTTGTTTTATCTGCATTTACCCTTAAGCCCTTGTACCCCATACCATCTCTCCACTTCTTAAATCTTTCCTCAGCCTCCCCTTCATTCTCAGCAATCAACACCAAATCATCAGCATACAACATCTCCCATGGGAGTCCATCTCTGAAGTCACGTGAGAGGGCTTCAAGCACCATGATAAACAACAAGGGACTCCGAACTGACCCCTGATGCACACCAACATTCGCGGGAAACTCATCACTCAAAACTCCATTCACTCTTACCTGGGTGAGAGCACCCATGTACATGGCCATAACCACCCTAACCAGCCACTCTTCCAACCCCAGCTTTCTCATTGCCCACTTCACCACCTCTCTAGGGACTCTGTCAAAGGCCTTTTCCAAATCAACAAAAACAAAATACAATTCCCTTTTCTTGCCAATATATTTTTCCTGAAGCTGTCGAACAATGAATATGGCATCAGTGGTCCCCCTGCCTGGCATAAACCCAAACTGCATCTCACTGATATTCACTCTTTCTCTAATCATACCTTCTAGAACTCTCTCCATTACTTTCATTATCTGATCTAAGAGCTTTATACCTCTGTAATTTCCCCTTTCCAGGGCATCACCCTTCCCTCTGTACACATTTACAATTACACTCTTCAGCCAATCATCTGGGACCACACACACATATATAATCATATTTATCAGGTCAATGACTAACCTCACCCCAATATCTCCTGAGGCCT
Source organism: Birgus latro (assembly GCA_018397915.1). Lineage (NCBI taxonomy): Eukaryota > Metazoa > Arthropoda > Malacostraca > Decapoda > Coenobitidae > Birgus > Birgus latro. The sequence goes on along the minus strand of JAGKTI010011574.1, from coordinate 4,176 downwards.
TCAACATTTCAGCAGTCAACCCAGACACACCTGCCGCCTTCCCCACCTGCATCCTGCCTATTGCCTCACTCACAGTAGCAGCGTCAACCAAAGGCCAAGGGCCAAACACTGGATCAGCTGGCTCCAAACCTTCCCTATCCCAATCAAACTCCTCATTCAACAACCGGCTATAATGCTCTCTCCATGCATCTTTAATATCCTCACTGTTTACCACTACCCTTCCTTCATCATTCTTCACACACTGCTCGTCTACAATGTCCCGATTATCTCTCTTCACCTGATTTGCCACCCTAAAAACCACATTTTTCCTTCCTTCATGATTTAGATTATCAAGTAAAAGTCTCTGTGACTCAGACTTCACCCTGTACTTGGCAGCCAAGTACTCCTCCCTGTTACCACCCTTCTTCCATTCCCAAAAAAGCCTTCTTTTCTCCTTAACTGCAGCTTCTACACCCTCATCCCACCACCAAGTTACTTTATGTCTTGGTGGGCCTCTTGTCCAACCGCATATTGCATCGGTAACTCTCAAGAGGTTGTTCTTAAGGGCTCTATACTGTTCATTAACGTCTCTATCTACGGCTTCCTGTTCAGCCACCACTCTCCTCATCTCACTATAAAAGGCATCCCTTACTGATTGGTTTCCCAGCTTCCATATTTTCCTCCTAGGTACATATGTCCTCCTTCTCATCATTCGTTCCTTAAGCACCATGTCACAAATCAACAGTTTGTGCTGCTGCACACACTCCTCGCTTCCTACAACTTTAACATCCCTCACTAATCTCCTATCAACCCTCCTGACCAGAAAATAATCTATCTGACTACTATTTCCCCCGGACTCGTACGTAATCAATCTACTCACTCTTTTTCCAAAATGTGTGTTGCACACAATCATGTCCATAGCCTCCCCAAACTCGAGTATTCTTTCCCCTTCCGCATTCCTCACACCATATGCACATCCTCCACGGACTCCTTCATAACCTTGAGCTGCTTCACCAACATGAACATTTAAATCCCCTCCCAGAACCACTACCTCATCATCATCCATACCACTTACTACACATATTAAATCATCCCAAAATCTATCCTTCTCTGTGTCATCCAATCCTACCTGTGGAGCATGCTGATATAGCCGAAATCATCACCCGTCCTATCAAAATTTTCACTACTATTATCCTATCACTTACTCTCATGACATTCATCACATACTCCACCCATTTCTCCGCAACCAACACACCCACACCCCCATATCCGTCAGTTCCCCCCTGCCAAAACAGCTTATAGTAGCAATCCTTCCCAGCAATCTTTCTGGCTGATCCACCCCTGTACCGGACTTCCTGCAAACAAGCCACATCCATCCCACCTCCTACTAAATGCCTCAACAACTTCCCCCGCTCTTCCCCTCAAGCTTCCCACATTCCACGAACCCACCCTAAACCCCCTGGGTGATTTGCTGTCCTCAGGCTTGCTTTGATGCATATATTTGTACTTGGTCATAGTTGGTAAGATAAAGGGGGGTAAACATTCCAAAGGCCCAGCCCACTGCACAGTCCTAGGTCCAGGCAATGGATCTGGGACCCCTAGCCCACCAGCTTACTAGTGGCTGTGGTAGTGGCCTCGGGGCACCCTGCCAGGACACCTGCAGGGACACCCTCCAAGCGCGCCTTGGCACTGCAACTGCCCCGCCATTATACACCCACTGATAAGGCAGCCTCCTGGGGCGCTACTTCCAGGTTCGGGCCCCTCTCTATTGAGCGGAAGCAGCAGCCTGGGAACCACAATGCCCTGTACCCTCTAGCACAGGTTCGAGCCCCATCTCGCCCCGGACCCGTGATCTATGCCGGCGGAACCCCTGTCAAGCCTCTTCCCAAAGTCCGCCACTAGGTAGCGGGGGCAAAGTTTTCTGGCCGCATGCCCTTGCTGGCGTCAACCCCTGTAACGTAGTGGGATATGTTGTGTGATATGTAAAGTGCATGTGGTGTAGTGCATATGATAGTTAGAGGAAATGTTTGGGAGAGTATGCTGGTCTACTCTCCATGTTAGTCACACTGAAAAGGTCAGCAAAGGAGGATGATTAGGTAGCTAGTGAAAGGAGCTCCAGCTCTCTCTATCACGAGCATTCCATTCCCCTCGGGAGGACTATCCTGTTTGGCCCGTGCTACAGCCTCCTCCTACAAGTTAGTTGTTTTTACGGGGTGGGGCACTAACCCACCACCAACCCTTTTAGTCGCCTCTTTCGACAAGCAGGGGAAAAAAAAAAAATTGAAACCCATCATTAAACTGGGGTTTGGCCATTGCTAGGCTGGGTAGGGTGGTATTTCTACCCCCAATGCTAATCTGGGGTATCGCATATAGGGATATCATATCTCAGGGTCTGCCTGTACATTGTACCATTTGATTATTGTAGTGAACCATCCACTCACTCGATGTAGTACTGCTCTCAGGTTTCTGCCCTTTCCTCTCATCCATCCTTCTTTCCTTCCATCCTCTTCAGTCTTTATTTTCTCGTACACACTCCCTCTTCTGTCTTTCTTTCTTTCCTCTTCCTTCTACCTGTGGGTGACTCTACAGTGTGTGCCACGTGAAATGGTTTCCTATACACCAGGAAACTATTTACTACGCTGGGTGGTAACCATAAAACCAAATTTTGGCGCCTGGTGGTTTAGTGGGTAATTAAGGCACTCCAATCGGATTGAACCAGTGAAGGTTTATATCCATGGGGTAGTTGGGGTTTACTGCTCACATAATGCCACTCAGAGATGACTGAGGCTGGTCACTCTCATTTTAAATGTCAGGACCAACATGCTTAGTCCCAGTTTCCTCCGCTCCTCATGGGGCGACATAGGATTGGATGATGGATGGATGTATAATACTGTACACTACAGTACTGCAATTGTAGTATAACAATTTAAAAACTGTTGGTGTGATCTGGGCTAATGTCTGATCTATCTATATACCTACGCTGCTTCCCCCAAGAAAAGAGAGGTAGCCGAGACAGGTCAACACACTACCAATTTACTCATCCACTCATACACATTCATTTGCATCTTAGCCCCAGAGGGAAGAAGGGACAGATCCTCACCGCACCACACTGCACAAGGGTCAACTACGCAGTGCAGTCAGTGATATCCGCAGTAGGGTCCAACAGCAAAGCTGGTTTACCCCTGCCACATCATAATGGACCCATACCCTTACCTGCACCTGACCTGATCAGCTGATCAGACAAAATGTGGGAGAATATCCCCTCAGGGCTGCGTCATCATTTATTCATTCATAATTTCCCTTCATTCATTTCTATCACGCACAGCCACTCTTCCTTGCTCAAGAGACAACCCTCTCGCAACCAACACTCTCCTCACACTGTCCATCCATCCTATTCGTGGTCTTCCTCTCAAGCCCTACACTTCTCACATCAGATCTAGTTATCTTTTTCACCAATCGCTCATTATCCATTCTCTCCATATGTCCAAACCATCGCAACACCCTCTGCTCAACTTGATCAGCCATCTCCCGAACAATTCCAGTTCTCCTTCGCACTTCATCATTTCTCAATCGATCAATACGCGTCACTCCACACATACCCCTCAGACACCTCATTTCCAGGGAGAAGTCCAGATGTTGCTTTTATTGGAATTTCAAATTTTTCGGAATGGCTTGGGCCTCAAGTAGTCCATTAGAATGAGGTTTTACTGTACTTCCCTGTTATAATTACTTAAGGACAAGTACTACAACCTTTACTTCCAGTTGTTACAGTTCATTCTGACTGTAATGGTATGCTGCACAATTCTTTCATTTCATGGCAAAACATAAACCCATTTTTATGATTCTGATGGCGACACACTGGGGAGCTGCCACGTTTTCTTTTGTATGATGTAGAAAAGCTTCTGTGTATAGCTGTATGCTGATATGATATATGTATGGCAAAACTGATTTAGTATCCCAGCCTTTCTTTTTACAAAATTCAGCCGATTCCTTCATGGCTTCATCCACTCGATCCTTTAGCCAACAGCTGCAGCATCAAGGACGGGACTGGTCTAAAAGCCATTCTCACAAACACCTACACTCAGTTTTTTTTTTTTAATCGAGGCAAAGATGCACTTGACAGGTAGGTGATGATTGGCTGAATGCAACGTTACTTCATAATCTCTTTACTCGTTAGCATTATTAATTGACAACATA
>JAGKTI010011573.1:0-26131 GCA_018397915.1 Birgus latro | reverse complement strand
TTGTGGAAGGTATTAAGAATATATGGAGTGGATGGGAAGTTGTTGAAGGCAGTGAAGAGTATGTATGAGGGTGCTAAGGCTGCAGTGCGTGTGGATGGCAAACTGAGTGAATCTTTCCATTTGAAGGTTGGATTGAAACAAGGATGTGTCATGTCTCCATGGTTGTTCAATCTGTATATGGATGGGGTTATAAAAGAGATACAAGGTCGGGCAGTGGATGTTGGAGTGGCCCTAGTGAGAGAGGGCAGTGTGTGGAAACTCCCTGTACTGTTGTTTGCAGATGATACTGTGTTGTTGAGTGAAGACGAAGGGGAGCTGCAAGGCTTGGTAGATGAGTTTGGGAGAGTGTGTAAGAAACGGAATCTAAAGGTGAATGTGGGGAAGAGTAAAGTGATGGTCTTCGAGAGAAGTGAAGCCAGTGAGTGTACAGTGAGATTGGATGGGAAGGATATGGAGAATGTGAGTGAATTTAAGTACTTGGGCAGTGTGATGAGTAAGGATGGTAGTCTGGAGGGTGAAGTGCTCGAAAGGGTNCCTGTACTGTTGTTTGCAGATGATACTGTGTTGTTGAGTGAAGACGAAGGGGAGCTGCAAGGCTTGGTAGATGAGTTTGGGAGAGTGTGTAAGAAACGGAATCTAAAGGTGAATGTGGGGAAGAGTAAAGTGATGGTCTTCGAGAGAAGTGAAGCCAGTGAGTGTACAGTGAGATTGGATGGGAAGGAAATGGAGAATGTGAGTGAATTTAAGTACTTGGGCAGTGTGATGAGTAAGGATGGTAGTCTGGAGGGTGAAGTGCTCGAAAGGGTACAGCAGGGAAGGAAGGTTGCTGGTTCGTTGAAAGCAGTGATAAGAAACAGGGAGGTGAGCATGGAAGTGAAAAAGTTGTTACATGACAGTATTGTGATACCAACTCTGACATATGGAAGTGAAGCTTGGACCCTGTTGGAAGGACAGAAGTCAAGAGTGAGAGCAGTGGAAATGAGTTATTTGAGAGGAGCATGTGGAGTCACATGGAGAGACAGACTAACAAATGAGGAAGTGAAGGAGCGTTGTGGTGTGGTTGAGGATGTGATGGGAAGCGTTAGTAGAAGCACGTTAAGGTGGTTTGGGCATGTGGAGAGGATGGAGAGTGAAAGACTGACGAGGAGAGTGTATGTGAGTGAGGTGGAGGGGGCGAGAGGGAGGGGGAGGCCGAGGATGAGATGGAGGGATGGAGTGGAGAGGTATATGAGAGAGGGGGGTGTGAGTTGGGAGCGTGGTAGTGAAATGGCAGGGGACAGAGTGACATGGAGGCGATTTGTTTGTGGCCACCCCTTCGGGATTGAGGCGTCTGGCAATAGATAGAATAGATAGATAGACACAGTAATAAAGTAAAATATATTCCCACCTACATATTTAGAGTGAGGTGACGTCAGGTAAGTATACATAGGTAAATTTAGCAAGTTCTAGTTTTTTTTTAGGGTGTCAGGCTATAGATAGGTAGATACTTTTTTTCCTTATTTCATGGTTATTTCTTGTTTTTTGGTGTTTTACAGTGTAACTTTATTTTTATTACAGTTGTAGCTGAAAGAACCTGAGCCTTGATGGAGGCATAGGGGTCTACACATGGCTAGCCATATTTTAAGGACAAGCAGACAATCATATTCTCACCTGTACAAGTAGAGCAGTTGTGAAGCCAGGGGTGAAGATGGCAGAGGGAATGTTGTCACTCTCCTGGAACAACCACAGTACTACATTCTGCTCGGCTTTGGCATCGCTGAAAGAAAAGGTGATTAGGGTATATTGTTTCTGTATGGTGCTCCCTGTACTCTAACTTGGCCTAAAATTGTCATCTCACCTTCTTGAATGAAGAGATAACAGTAGATTGACACTCAAATGCCGGTCACGAAAGAGTGTAATAAAGAAGATGCTGAGCTGTGGTACTGTCTTTTTATGCTGCTAATGAGCATGAAATAACCTGTAAAAAGATGGAAATCTGGGCCAAGTTAAGATGAGAAGAGTATAGTTAATAAAAGAACACAAAGTATCTTTTCTTGAGCAAATATTATGGGGATATACATCATTAAATATAGGATCTACCAGCCTCTGTAATGCAGTGAAAGAGCACAGTCATTATAGTGATTTTTTTTTTTTTTGTCATATTAACTTCATATAAAGAAAGTTGTAATTATCTATTAATTTTCTTTCCAGGAGAGGTATGCTGATGCAACAATCACATGTGAAGGAAAGTTTTACCCTGTACACAAATTAGTCTTATCAACATGTAGTGAGTATTTTGAAAAGATGTTTGAAAATACACCCTGCAAGCACCCAGTCATAGTGCTGAACATAAGGTCCGCTGATCTTGAGGCCATTCTAAGCTACATGTATGATGGAGCTGTTAATGTGTATCAGATAAACCTTCCACACCTCTTGAAAGTTGCCGAGCTCCTACAGATCAAGGGTTTGGCTGTACCTGATGAAGTCTCTCCTAGGCAGAGTTGTTCACCAAGACATGAGAAAAAGACAAATAAAAGGCAATGGACCAGTAATGCAGAAAGAAGCACAAGCCCCAGGAGGAAAGGAACGCAGAGTCAGGAAACCAGCACCAGTCCACTGCCCAAGAGGACGAGAAGAGATAGGAACACTGAGGCATATGAGGTACAGAACTTGGAAGCAGCACCAGTCAGCCCCCAAGACCAAGAAGAACCAGCAGGAAACTTAACAGAAGAAAACTCTGATTCAGTGCCAAGTAAAGAAGAAGGAATGACTCAGCCAGTGGAAGGGCCAGTGCAGGTGGGTAGGGTACAGAAATTCTTATCACTGTATTTATTACCCTTCTTCATAATGTTGTTGGCCAATAAGTGCAGGACCAAGCATGAAATGGAGGGATGAGGTTGAGAGGTATATGAATGAAGGTGGTGTGAGTTGAAAGGAGGCCAGCATGTTGGTGGAGAACAGGGTGATATGGAGGTGATTTGTTTGAGCGGTTACACCCTCTAGGACTAAGGCATCTGGTTGTTAGGGGAGGCGGTAGCTCGATCGGTAGAGAGTTGGCTTGCAGTCCCAAGGGACCCAGGTTCGAATCCTCGCTGAGGCAGGAGACAGTTTAAGGATTTGAATTTCATTAAATCAGGCTTTACTGATCTACCAGAAGACCCGCCGACATGTCGTAAAAATAACCCCGCTAATACCAATACACCAGTCCTGTATGAGACAGCTCAAGCATGTATTCAATATGGACGGTGGGTGTTAGCGCCGAAGTGGTGACATGTAGAGGTGTATGGTATAGGAGGACGGCTGGGCCTTGATAGCAGGCTGTAAAGCCTATGCCCAGAGTCGGACACATAAAAAAATAAAAAAAAAGTTAAACAGGTAGAAATTCACATTAAGTCGTAGAAAATACGTACGGTATTAAACTTCCACTGTTACATATAAAGTTTGATTTGCCTGTTTCCCTCGGTTTCCAATACCAGTTGTACAGAAAAATTATATTTTGGAGCACTTCACCAGCATATGACAAAGATTTACTGATTTTATATCATGCTTGTATCAACCAGTGAAGTTTCATCTTGATACTTACCCTATAGACATGTTATCTTGGAACTGTATTTCCCAAAGAGATACGAGTACACTGTACATTTCAGGATACAGAGTGTGAACTTAAAAGTGTATTTTCTAAAGAGGCATATGAATTTCAGGGTACAGATTGTGAACTTGAGATTAAAGAAGAGAAAATGGATACAAACAGAGAGAGTGAGACACAGGCTTGTGAGGAAGGATATGAGGTCACTGAGAAGGAGAAGGAGGGTGAACTGGGGCAAGCAAATGAGAGTGAGGACATACTGGCAAGACTAGGCCAGACAAGTCACAGCGGCCAGCACACCGACTACGTGCCTCACCCCGCACCTCAGGACACCTACCAGCAGGAACTTACTGCCACTCTGCCGGGACCCTCGGACATGCAGCAAGTGAGTGAGTGTGCATCAAGTCCTGTAGATCATTCACAAGGGAGAAGACAGGATAACATGGAGGCGATTCATCTGTTGCCACCCTGTCTGGGATTCAGACATCTGGCGATAGATAACTAGAGATAAATTTTCGTTCTTTTGCAGGTTGTTCATATCTCAGTGATACAATAAGACATTCAGTAGCACTTCTTTGTAACTAGCACTGGCCAGAGGATGTCAGTAAATCCTAACCATCCCTTATACTTTAATCTGGTGTAATTTTTCAGTGGTTTGGTAGTGATCACATGGCCAGCATACCCATGGCCAAGGGAAGTCACGGCACGAAGGCTCCAGTATTTCCACATAGCATTCCACAAGAGCCTCACAAGCAGGTAAGTAAGGCTACAATATTACCATTTGTTAAAACAGTCACTGATATAAAGGCTGTGTGTTAAATGGCATAGTAGGATTTGTAGCACACAGTTTTTTTATTAGTTTATATGCTTGTTAAACATTTTATTCAACTATCTGAATATTATGCCTAAGTAACATACAAGTGGGTGTTCTTGCTGTTACTATTGTTGCTCCAGTCTCATCTGCACATGAACTTGGCAAACTGCAGGGTAAAGTCACCCTTCTCTTGCAGTTCACTGTCCTCCATTTCAGGATAGGGAGAAAGCTAAACATTCGTATAACCAGTCTGGTTTGCTACCAGGTTATATCAGTCCCACCACATGAAGGCATCCCTCTCCAGCACTGTACAAGAGGTTAAAAAGAAGTACAGTAATAAGCAAAATACAGTACCATATCTCGCTGAGGAAAATGCACTGTTAAGTCACCTCTCTTGTGCCACTTAGAATGCAGTCCTGAGTTATAGCTCTAGACCATTTTGTGTAACTCCTGCACTAGTGATGATGATATTATTCTTGCTATCTGCAGATGAATTTGTTTAGCAAAAGAGAAGTATTTAGAGCTGGAGGGTTACAGTAGCCTGCATTAACCACTTCACTCCGAGGGGTCTCTGAAGCTATATGATGTGGTTAAGATGAAAACAAAAGGGATAAGCAGACTGTAGTGTTGAATGGTAATGATTGAAGAATTACTTAGGCCCTGGACAGTGATATAGATTTCCTAAAGTGTGGTGCAGTTTGTCGGTGAGATTAATTATGCAAATTGGGCTATACAGTAGCTACCCAGTATTCTTAGTGCCACAGAATGCATCATAGTACCTCTTCTTTTTACATCAGTCATACACAAAAGAATATTGATGTGTAATTTGAAGAATAAACCACTAAGTAAGAGACTTTAAAAATCTCCAGAGCCATTGGGAAATCCAAAATCATCCTCTAGCCATCACCATATTGACTTATCCGTGGAGTACAAAAGCAGAATATAGGACATTTAACAATTGAATTGGGCAAACTTGGGCTGTCTGGAAGTTGCTACTCCTCATCCTGCCCTAGGGTGGGAAAGGAGGTCCGGATGATGATGAACAATACTAAAGTAAAACAGAAGGAATTGTTTTTATGTTCATAAGATCTACTGCAATTAATATTAGACTTAAATGATATTCATACCATACTAGGTCAGTAGAACTTTTTCAGGGTCTTACAGATAAGCAAATGATTACTCTTACCCTTTGAAATACTTTTTTTTTTTTTCCAAAGTTGCCTGTGCATCATTTCTTTTTGTACAGAAATAAAGTAAAGTAGTAGTGATAATTGTTTGACCTAGACAAACAGCATTGTACTGTACTGTATTATTCCTCGTTCTATCTGGTGTATAAGTACAGCAGCATAGTAATTGAATACAGTAGGCGCGGAAAGTGTTGACACCATCTTAAAAAAAGAAAACATTCTTGTGGTTAGCAAGGAGAAACAAATAAATTAACACTTACCATTGAATTTAGTATTTACTGGCATTCCCCTTCACCTTTATTATCTTCTTAAGGCGTCTGGGGAGACTGATGGCGTAGTTTTGCAGAACAGACGGACTAAAACTGCTCCATAGCTGCAGCCTCAAGTTTAGGCAAAGATGATGTGTCCATACTACGCAGCTGCCGCTTCATGTGCGCCCATAAATTCTCAATGGGATTGATATCTGGGCTGTTTCTGGGCCAGTCTCGAATAAAGGGAACCTCACAGTCTGTTAGCCACTGTTTCACTGACTTTGCAACATGAGCAGGGGCAGAATCTTGCATAAATACTCTTGCCTTGGTTTTATCAAAAGAGTCACTTAAAACATCACATAAGAGCTCCAAATAATTGTTCTGATTCACTTTTTCATTTGCAAGTAGAATTACCAACCTACCAACACCATAATATGTAAAGCAGCCCCAAGCCATGAGTGAGGCTGGGTATTTAACAATCTTGGAAGTGTACTTAGGATTTGCGGTACACTCGTGATGAAGGGGTACCAGTGACAGTAAATGTTGACTCATCACTCCAAAGCACAGTTTTCCATTGCTCCTCACTCCAGGCAAGATATTTCTTACAAAAATTTACTCTCTTTTTCTTCTGAAGTGCAGTTAGCAGTGGTTTGTTACGAGCACAAAAACTCCTGTAGCCCAGATCGTCATGCAACAGCTGCTGCACACTTCTGACAGACACATCTGCTAGCAACTGTGGGTTCTTTTCTTATAAATCCCATGCTGTTAGCCTTGGATCCTTGCTAGTTTGCCTTGAGATCAGCTGACGGGTCGTGAAGGTTGTCTTACGAGGTCTCCCAGGCTTGGGAAGTGGAGTGGGAGGAATGGCCTCCCCACTGTCCTTGAACCGCTTCACCAGTCTCTGCACTGTCCTCAGTCTAACACCATCTGATTTGCAATAAATGGGAGTTTGTGGCCAGCTTTGTATAAAGTAATCACTTCCACACGTTTGTCCTTGCTTGTGGTTACTTTAGGCATGATGAGAATGTGGTAGGTAACCAAATAACTGTGTTATTTGAGTCAAAACATGCCCTCGTGGTGCATCACACACAGAGACAATCCTCCTCCTGTGGCTGCCCAAACATTACTGAGCCTGCTCCTGTGGTGCCAAACCTATCAAGCAGGGTTGCCAGCTCCCGTTGAAAAAGCGTCAGCTCATTTCGCATCACAGGGGAGGGTAGTATTGACCCTACTTCACTTAACACAAAGAAGAATGACGTCGGCAAAAAAAGTCAATACTTTCCGCACCTACTGTATAGTTACTGGTACAAGTATGTTCATGTTCTGTAGTCTGTAGAAGATGCAAGTGCATGCTGCATGTTTTGCAGTATTACATTGCCATATAAAATGTATATATAAAATGTATATATATACTGTACTGTATACACTAACTACATGAGAACCTTTCTGTAATACAGATAAGAAACGAAAGAAACCTTACACCAGTGTATTGAGTGGCTTATCTGTTCCTGTCTGTACATGTACTACAAATTATACTGAATGTATAACCTTGCGGGTCATTATCTTCAGGAATTTGTACAGTAGTCATTCATTTTTTTAGTACAGATAATTCATAATGACAGATTAAATGCCATTCATAAATACCACTTAGCTACCGTAATGCCCGTGGTTTGAAATGGTGCAGTGGGTGGTGGTATTTACCTTTAAGTTATGGTTGGCCCACACAACAGCAGAATTTGAAAAGTTGTTTGAGGATCACCTAATAGCCCATTTATCAAGTTGATGTCTTTTTCATTATGTTTCTTTTCTCTCCAGACAATTTTTTGAAGCTCAGGTGAGACCTTTTGGACTGGTGGGGTCGGATAGTAGTAGTTACAATCCCAGGGTCATCTGCATGTGGACCTGGTGGAGTGCAGGCTGGTTTCCCTCCTGCAATCCACCATCCTTCTTTGGGGGGATAGGGAGGGTGTTGAGAGAAGTTTGGATAACCAGGCAACAGAACCAGTTGGTCATTTTGGTGCCACTGTTTATGTGATTCACCATTGATGATGGTAGCTTATATTAATCTCCCTACCTTGATCATCATCATCATCATTTAATCCCTTGTTGCCCCATGCGGAGCATAGGAGCAACAAGGCTAGGGAAGTTGGTCCCGACATTTAAGGTGAGAGTGACCAGCCTCACTCATCCCCGAATGGCATTACGTGAGCACTGAACCCCAGCCATCCCTTGGATATAAAGCTGCACCAGCTCAATCCGATTGGAGTGCCTTAACTACCCACTAAACCACCAGGTGCAATAATTTGGCTATATGGTTACGTGTTTTATATTTTATTTTCCCTGGTACTAGATTATTTTATTCAGCTTAGGAGAGGACCTTAGTAGTGTAGGGGTTAATGTGGGCAAAAGCATACCTGGGATTTTTAATACGGGATGGACCAAGGAAAACTCTAGGGGTTTTGGGGAATATTCCCTCAGATTTTGGGGATGCCCTGGTATATTTAAGGGATGGCCAGTGGCACTCAGCTACCCCTTCTGGCTGTGGCGCTAATTGAAGGCAGTAGCCAACCTCTCTAGACTGAAAAATTCCTTCCTGAGTGAAATACAGCATAATTGTCTTGAGATAGCAAGAATAAAATTAAAAGACATCAGATGGAAATATTCTAAACATTTTGTTAGCTAATGATGTGTTTTTGAAAAATGTAATGATTTAAAAAATGTAAATATTTGTAATTGTAATGTAATTGTTACAAAGATGATTAAGGTGTGTTTGCACCTTCCAAAAATTTCACTAAATGCATTCCTATGTATATATATATTTGTAATTTAAATGTTAGAAAAGATGACTTAAGGCAGCCATCACCCACAGATGGAGGTGCAGGAGGTAGAGGCAAAACCCGAAGGCCGGGAGGTGGCCCTGAAGATCCACCCGTGTCCGTACTGTAAATACACAACCTGGAAGAAAGTCAACCTCACAAAGCACCTCAGAATTCATACTGGGGAACGCCCCTACCCTTGTCCCTATTGCCAGGCTAAATTCTCCCGCAAGCAGTGTTTGACGAGGCACATACTGACTCACACGGGCGAAAAGCCGTTTGCTTGCCACCAGTGCCCCTATAGAGCCATACGCAAGCAGAGTCTGGTGGCACATATCTCGTCTCACCACAAACATGTCAAGTAAAGACCACTACAGCGTTAGAATATTAACAAAAGTTAACAGAAGTAGCATAAAGGACTTCAGAATGTTAACTGCCAAAAAAGCTTAAAGACCTTCACAGTGTTAACAAAAAACTTTGTGAGATATAGCAATAGAAGTTATTTTTGAAAAGCCATTAATTGCCTTCCAGTGCCCCTATCCATGCATACAAAAGCAGATTCTGGTAGCCCATATCTCCATCCACCACAAACATGTCAAGAAGTGGGGTAGGAAATCTGGACTACTTCAATCAATAATCACTAAAGAACCCCCCCCCCAGAAAAAAGTAAAGAAAGAAAAGAAAGGTCATTATCATCATCACAGACTTAAAGATGGGTCCAGGTAGTAAGAAAAGAGATAACATAATAGTAGAACAGCATGGCCACTCTGATATGGGCCACACACTTTATCACAATAGCATGAAGAAATGTTAAATAAACCTCTTGCGAAATAGCATGAAGACTTTGTTTTTAAAAATATCAGAAATGGCATGAAAGTACAGTAATTAAAACATTGTCAATCTCATATTAAACGCTTCAGTCCAGTGGTGTTATTTTTCATTTCATTATTGCCACTTGCACTGTGTTTTGTTCAGGCCAGGGGAGATATATATATTTTTTAGTTAGAGATTAATGAAGATTGTATCTAACCCCCACCTTAAATCTTTTGTAAGCTGAAGAAAATTTTGTTTTGGCAGCAAGAGTATAATGAAAATGATGCCTTTTGACTGAAGGGCACAGTGGCATATTCTAGGTGGCCTAGGAAACTACACACCATCGCTACATTAGTTATTTATTTTGCCTATTACACATTAACATTCTCTTGCATGATGTTTATGTTTTTAACATCAACAAAGTATCAGTAACTTACTACCCTTGGTTTGTTTTCATGTGACAGAACCAGGCTATTAAGGTGAATACTAAGTTGTGGTTGCAGAAACTTCATTGAGTTTTAATTATTAGGTAGGAATGAACCTCCTTGGTTACATCTTCCCATCTGACTACGCTTGGCCATCAGCCGAGCTGAGAGGGGTCAGGGGTCTTCATCAAATGAAAACAGACCAACTAAAGAGGATTGAGATGTAATATGCAAAATAAATCACTAAGGATGAGATGTTGAGGAATCCCCAAAGTCACTTTCAATATGACCCTAAGACATATCTAAAACTATAAACAGTTAAATAATATATCTAAAACTATAAACAGCAACAGTCATATATGTAGATAAATGTGGTGCTGTATACACTGATGATTTATATACTGCCCACCCCTTCCATTGATAAGACAATCTGTTATGCTTAATCTGTTAATCCCTTCAAGAACAGAGCATATCAAATGTGTATAGACAGTATTAAGTACAGTACAGGTACAGAACAGGTCCTCGTGTCTGATGTATAACTGTTTACTCTCTATCCATCTGTGTGTCTATCTATCTCAGTTTCCAGTTTTCTCAATTATTTGAATTTTGGAAGTAGTGGGAGAGACTTGATTTTGTGAGAAATATCAAATGGAAACGAACAGACTATTGATATCACAGATTCCCCTTGAAAGTTTGAAGGTTAATTAGGATCATAGGATCATAATTTTATCTTAAAACTATTTTGTCTTCATTTTTCTGTTTCAACTTAAGCCATTTCATGTTCTTTCTTCTGTTGTCTGGCATTTTTGAATTTCCTAGTGAACTGGACAGAATGTTAGTGTTTCAGTACAATATGTTTTATTTAATACACCCTAAATGTTCGGCTTAACTGTACTCAAATAAGAACATGGTACATACGTTGTTGTTGGGATCTGAACGTGGACCCAGTGGACTGCGGGAAATCAGGCACTCACAGAGATATCTTGTTTAGGTTATGTTCAAGGATTGTGTGTGGTGTGAGAGTGAGGTTCATAAGGTGAGTGTGTTATGGTGTGAGGGGATGCATTACAGTGAGAGCATAGTGGATTGCTGGTGAGCTGTAAGCTGTAGTTTATGTTGGTATTGAAGCAGAGAAGGAGAGTTATAACAGCATTATATGGCTGTGTGCATTCATGTCCCTCTAGGATGAGATGAATGCCTGGTAAGTAGTTCATCAAGGATTTTGTTTGACTGATTGTTTCAGAAGGCTTTGGTGGCTATTTCTTTGTTATCAGTAACTGTAGTGTTGGACAGAAGAGAAGGGATGATGCTTAGTCTCCTTGTACTTTATTGGGAAGTTGTTTTTGTTTCGTAGTGGTGGGAGGTGGTGTACCATAAGAGTTGCAAGGATGGAATAATTCCTGTGCTGAAGTGATGAATTGTGTGCCTTTTATGCTAATGTGGTCCTTGGTTACAAGTACTGGGCACTTCTGTTTCTCAGTGCAAATGACCTATGTTTATGGTCTTTGTATATTCTTTATTCTCAGAGCATTGTTTTTTGTCATAATCCTTTGATTACTAGGTAACATAATGTGAAGATCCCTATATATATAATTATGTACTAGTTTAAATGAGAGTTAAAAAAAAAAAAGTTTTTACCTGACCCACTGAGACCATAAACAGGGCTGGGTACCTAATCCATATCAGGGCCATTTGGTGCTATTAGCTGAGGTTACATAAGACACAGGTACAGTTCATCATTCTGTGATATCAAGACAGAGTAACTGACAGCCTGGACACTAAATGTGACATACCCTCCATTGTACTATACTAGAATGTTCAAATGGACAAAGGCAGGCTAAGTATGTTCTAAAATCAGACATGAGCCTTCACTGTACTGTACCGTAATGTTCAAATAGGAAAGTATAGGTTAAAGATATTCCATTATTCACTCAAATCAACAAATGATGATATATATGTACAGTATAGATCTGAGTGACATGTGCTCCAATATGAATGCTTGTCTCCAGTTAGGGGGCATGAGAATCTCCTAGATTTATTTTTTTATTGATCCTAGTATGTTTGTTTTATACAGTTGCATACCTGTTTCCTTCTGTTACTTGGAAAATATAACAGTTTTTCACTAGAGCTTTATTATTTCACCTTATTATTGTATTTGTGGTGCTGATGTGAATGTAATTGAAAGTGTTAGGTGAAATACTCAGAAGTGGTTTGGCCATGTGCAGAGGATGGGAAATGAAAGCCTGATTAAACGAGTGTATGTGAGTGCGAAGGAGGGGGAGATCAAGGATGGGATGGAAGAGTATGAAGAGATTTATAAGGGAGAGGGGTGTTTGTCGAAGAGAGGGCAGCCAGATGGTAAAGGATAGAATGAAATGGAGGCAATTTGTTTGTGAACACCCCTTATAAGATTAAGGCATATGGCAATAGATGGATGGACTAATTCAGTGTTTGTTTGGATACTGAGTGTATGGAATAAAGGGAGCTTACTGCGCTTGCATCACTGTTTTCAAAGTGGCATACAAGGCTTCATAGCATCTCAACAGTTTATTTTGCAAATTTCACTTTATCTTTCTCTTGTATTGTTTTTATTGCACTTTACTAATGACATTGATGTTCCTGTTCTTGTTGCTTAACCATGGTCTGTCTGGCTAAGCAGACTCATCGACCACAGACACAGTACAGCTTATACACTGTGTAAGAATATGGTGTCCCCTTGTGGTAGACAGTCTCTCATCAGTCAAATTAGGTTCCTTCCCACTGTGAGGTGCATGGAAGTAGGGGGAGGTTTGGCACAATTTGCATCGGTAACATTAAAGAGGTAATGGAGGTGTAATGTGCAAATTTTACTGCCAAGGAAGAGGTGCTACAATGTATCCAAAGCCACATGGAATACAACCATCAGTCCTATAATAAGCTCAGTGATGTTGCAGTGACTATGCAGAATACAAACCGTAACTGATGGCATCTCAAGAAACTACCACAAATAAGAAATACATGATTGATTTATCTCTTCCTTATTTCATTACACTTTTAAAATTTCTGGTAATAATACAGTTTTTTCCAGTTTAGTAAGGACCTCTCATGCTGAGGGAGATTAAAGATTCATTAGCCCCTCCAGTAAGATAATCATTATATAGAGTGGTCCATAGACGCTCCTCTTCCACTCTGGCAGTTTTTCATGTTGTGGGTACAGCTCAGCATTATCAAAGTCTACCTTGCATCAGTTGTTCATTTCCTACTCCCACTGCCACACCCATCTCCAAACCAGCAGATTGAGCCATCCTCATAATACATATGATAACATTAGGTGGGCTTCTAATGGAATGGTATTTATGGATCACCTTGTACAGTACTGTATGATATGTTGTTTAGTGCCAAGTGGTTTTATTCAGCTAAGGAGAAATCCCACACTGCAATTGTTAAGGCTATGAGCTGTGAGAAAAATAAGACTCAAAATGGGTGTCTGGCAAATATAAATACAGTACTGGTAAGTATGCAACATACACATGGGGGTATTTGTATTTCTGATTGGAACTACAGTTAGGAAGGGAATATGTGGATAAATGTCCCACTTGATAAATGATAAACATGAAATAGGTTGGAGAGAAGAAAGGATGTAACATTCTTTTTTGACAGTGGAGAAATTATTAACATTTATAAGCAGGATACTACAGTACAGTACACATAAAGTTGCTAATTGCTGGTATTGTGCATTTTTATAATTTAATACAGCATTGCAGATTGCTTGCTACTGTTTGATGTTATACATCTTGATTATTTGCAGCCCTGGGGCATCTTGTACTAGCTTGCATTTCTGTTTTCTGTGTCAGACTCACCATAGACTAGTATTTCCATTCTCTGAAGCCCAGTAGTCCTTGTTCTCATGGTGAGTTACTGTACTGCCCACCTTCTCTCAAACACTGTGTGCCAGCAGTTTTATTACTGCCTGCCCTCTGCATTTCTCTAGATAATGGAAGTTTATGAGCTACAGCATAGTGACATGCTTCTGGGTTTATGGAAGACTACTGAAACTAATTACAACAAACTGAATGCCAATAACAACAGTCTGTTTACACTGGGATCAGATCAAGACACAAATAACTTACATAGTACAGCTACAACTAATTAATACAGCAGCACTTCAAGTTACTCTGGTCTTCCTGTGTAATTACAGTAGCAAAAAAGTATCCTTACCCAGGTGGTCATCTTACCCAAGTGATGGTTTCAAAATGACTGGTACTGTTTGCCAGTTTCTTATGAGGCAAGTAATTCTGGATTAACAGTGATTTTATCCCATCTTGGTGCTGTAGTATTAACGGAAGTAGCTGGAACACATGATTCATCCAACCAACTTAATCATGTCAGTTACCTATAGTCACCAGCTTCCATACCTCACTTTCTAACACACTTTTTTTTTTTTTTTTATCATATCCTTCCTCCTTCTTTGACTGCCATGCCTCACCCCACCTGCAGGCTCATCTACATATATCCTTTTCACCAACCCTATCTGGTACTGGGGAGGGAAGCCTTTGCTTGGTGGCACTGATATAACCAAGCAGCTCTGCTGCCCAGTTACACAAATGTCATTCAGCTTCTCCCCTGAAATGAAACTGGTGGATTGCAGAAGGGTGGCTTCAGCCTGCAGTCCACTGGGCTCATGTACAGATGAGCCTGGGGCCAAGAATCTTTTTTCCCACAGGTAGTGCCAGTTAGAAGCATCTGGAGGCCAGGTGGGCGGGGACGTAGTGGCAAAATCCACCAGTGTCCATACTGTAAATACTCAACCTCACACAAAATAGGCCTGTCCAAACACATACGCATTCATACAGGTGAGTCACCATTGCCATGTTCACATTGACCATCTTGAGATTAGATTTTTAGAAGACCTGTTTTATTTTATCTGTTCTTGTGACCCCAGGATCATGAAACATCAGAGAACATTTTGTTGTTATTGTTGTTGATGTGGCCTGAGGATCATGAAATCTGTGAATAGAATTTCCTGTTGTTGTTGTGGTTCCAGGATCAGAAAAACCGAGTGAAAATTTGTTATTGTTGTGGCCCCATGATTATGAAGTATTAAGAATAGATTTTTTTTTGTCACAGGTGAGAAGCCGTTTGCATGTCCATACTGCCCAGCAGCGTTTTCTCAGAAGGGGAACTTGAAGTCACATATTCGCACTCACACAGGAGAGAAACCATATGCATGTCCACACTGCCCATACCGAGCCACCCAGAAAAGCACACTAGTGAACCATATTTCATGTATACATAAAGAGCACCCTTAAGCAGATTGTTGTACTGTATAGTGCAGCACCTGTAATGTATAGCAATTTACAAGCTCTGTTGGAGTGTATAGTCATCCCTCAGCATCTATGAAGGTTAGGGAACACAAAGCCCCACAATCAAAAATTTTCACTGATAATTAAAATCTCTCTAAAAAGAACATAGTAGTTGTAACTTAACCATTGTATATGATTGCCTAAAAAATTATTTGTAGTGCCCCAAACATCACCAGATGTTACAATATACTTGTTTAAAGTGTATTTTCAGATGATTTAACAACATATGTTAAGTAATCCCAGAGTACACCTTAGAACTATTTGAAGATAGATTTTTAACCCACAAATAATGGAAACTGGAAATAGCAAAACTGCAAATTGCATAGGATGATTGTAGTGCCAGTAAGCTACCTATCCTCTCCAGGGCATTCCCAAAATTCAGACAGTGCAACGTTCTGTATGGCCATATCACACTCCAGTCAGTGTGAAAGATTTGATTAATCCCAAAGAGACTTTTTACAAAGAAAATATTGTACAGTATAATTTATATTAAGATATTACATAATGTCCCTAACTGAATCATGATACATCTTTTTAAATACACATAATGTAATTAAATATTTTGGCAGCTAACATTATATCATTTATGTACTTTTGTAAACATTTTAACTTTAGAATGAGAGATTATCGTGAGTTGTATAATTTGGGTAGCAGTGGTTACCTTTACAACACTTATAGTACAGTACTGTATTTCAAAGATTTTCTTTTTTTTATAGTTTTGCTGGTACATCCAACTGGATGGACAGATTTAGGAGGTTAGAGAATAAAGGGAAAACTGATTGTGCACTGTGTCTATTATACAAAAAAAAATGTACAGTTTATCTACAATTAAATAAGTTTTTTTTTGTAAATCGATAATTTCTTCTCCTGGCATGTTTTAGAAAGAAATAGCCACCTTAAAAAATTTCTATATATGAGAGAGGGGGGTGCGAGCTGGGAGCAGGGCAGTGAAATGGTGGGGGACAGGGTGACATGGAGGTGATTTGTTTGTGGCCACCCCTTATGGGATTAAGGCATCTGGCAATAGATAGATAGATAGAAAAAATTTCTTGGTACAGTATGTAGAGTGAGAGACAGAACCCTATGCTTGCTTTAGTGTATTTCCTCCCTTTATCTTCATTTGTCATCCTATTACTGTATTTTACTCTACTGTATTTCTTTTTTTCTATCTGTTCCTTTCTTTTCTCTTTTCTCCACCTCTCGCTTTCCTTTCTCCACCGATTTTCCTTGCTTGTATTTATTTGTACACCATTTGATACTACTTTTCTTGCTTTCTTAAGAATAGGAACACTCAGTCAAAAAACTGTTGGAACATAGTTTGTGTGAAATTGTCTGACCTCCTTGATGACTGTGAATGCAAAGTGCCTAATAATTATACTCCATGACAGTAGCCCTGCTTTCATGAGAATGAAAAGGTAATACAGGAATAGCTGTTATCATTACCTCCTCTGTGGAAAGTATTTGCAATGTATGGTGTTGGGAGAGTCGGGGAAGGCTGCTCATATCAAAGTACTGTACCTTCTTCCACACTGGTCTCCTCATGACTATGGTAACCTAACCATGAACTGCTATATCTCAATGTTTAGCCACAAAAATTACCAAGAAGGGTTACAAGTTTCAGTGTGGAAAGAATATATAAAAGCAGACTGAGAAAGATGTGGGTTTAGGTCCTGCATGGAAAACTCTGGGATAGGGGACTGAACAGGGAAACGGCTCAAGGTTGCAACATACGGGGATCTAACATCAAGGGGAAAAACTTACATATACATTAACATAGTCAGTTGTCTCTAAAATCTAAATATAAATGCTAATATACATTAGTTCACACTGCTGTCATACTCGAGTCACATCAGGGTGGGCGGTGGTAGTGGCTGCAACCCCAGGCCCATGCAGACATAAACCCAGGGAACTGCAGGAAACAGTGATTCAGTCAGGTACTCCCTAAGATTATTTGTTGAGGTGATGTTGAACGACTGTCCATTGTCATAGCAAGGTGTATGATCTACCACCAACATCTGTCATCTTCAGTTCGTTAATGAGCCACAAGCTAGTTAGGAAATACTGTACCTTCATAATCAATCACTTCATTTAAAGAGTTCATACCAAGAAGTGTAGGATAAGAGTGGAAGTTAAACATTTGTATGAGGTCAATGAAAGTATCTGGCTTTAGAATTTTGTACATTTATTATATAATAAGTTTATAGCCAATTTATTCATATATATTCTATCTTGCATAAACTAAGCCTTGCAGTGGCTTGAATATATTGCATTAATTTTACATACAGTATCCATATACATATGTGTTTATACATAATATATATATAATAATCCATATATTCCAGTGTCTCGGAAAACTTAACAGGCTGTGTTGTAATTCTCACTCTGCTGCACTGATCTTTATTTTTGTCGTCATACTATTTCTGTATACGGTGTTTAACCCCTTCTGTCCAGTGACTTACTTTTCTTAATTCTTTTGACTTTCAGATGGCTTTATTCAGATCAGGAGAGACTTTTTGAGCTGGAAGGGTTGAATATAAACCCTAATTAACCCCTTCATAGCTAGAAGTTCTCCCTGAATTGACTAAAAACATCTGAATACTGTATAATAAGAAAAATTAAAAATGACAGCATCGTATCAAAGGGGTCAGGTGTTGTAATAATTAAATGCCTTGAATAGATGGACATTTTGCTGTGATGCTGTAAAGAAAGGTTTGCTGCATAATAATACTCTGCTGGTATAAGCAGACATACATTTGTGTCTGTTATATGGGACAAGTCTTCCACTGCTTAGGATTTCAGTCATTTTAGTAGAGGGAGTAAGGCCTCTCCACCTTACTTCCTCTTGCCTTGTGCCTGTTTGCTTTGTACAGTATGCTTAAAGAAAATATCTGTACAGTACTTGGTCTGGTTGTGTTCTTGTGTCTGTTATGACAGGTTATATAATTACCTCATTTTTTCATGAAACTGTAAGGCAAAAAGATACAGAATATATCCATCTGTAACATATGGTTCTAAAAGATATACAATATATATACTACTGTACTTTGGGTTATATTTTAATTACTGTATACTACATAATGAGGGAGGCTTGGTGTGTGGAGGAGGGGGTGACTATGGGGAATGGAGGAGAGATGCTATATACAGTCAACAAAAAAAGTGTCATTACTTCATGATCTTTGGCACAGGGAGAAGAATTTTGAAAGGCAGCCCAATGTTTACTATTTCAATAAAAATATAATCTATTCTATTCAGCCACATTAAGCTAAAATTATATAAGGTAAAATTATATTATTATCAACCAAAATATACAGAGAAATACAGTACTGAAATATCATTAAGTTTTAAGTACTGTATACTGAACCTAAGGGCCTGTATTCTTCTGTTGGAGAAATACAGGGTCAGGTGACGTATGGATGGTATGACTGCTATACTGTATATGGTAAACAATCCTTCTTTTGTTGACTGTACTGTAGGTAATAACTATCAAGATGATATGCTGACTGTGACTGATAATTATTGTCCAAGGGCAGAAGAGTTCCAGCCACAGACTAAAGATTCCTGCAAAACACAGCTACCAAATTGTCAGTTATAGTAAAAGTATGTAGTTATGAAGTAATTTCAGTATGAGTAGGTAATTATGAAGTTGTTACTGAGTAGGGACAAAAGTGCCTCAAGTTTCTGTTGCCCCATCCACCATTAACAGGATGCAATATTAGGCAATAAATAGATAAAACACTGAAGACCATTTTACAAATTTTAGTAAGCTTTTTTTTTTCTAACTGAACTTTAGTAAGAATAACTGAAGAACACTGTCATCATTCCAATGTCTTTTCCCACCTAGGGATGGGGCAAGTTAACTTTTCAAAAACCTGTGAGATGATGGTGTACAAGTTTAACAGTATTTCTTGGTTCAAAACATGTACTGTATGAGTTGGTGATACCTCCACAAATGTTAACTGAGGTGAAGTTAAATACTGTACACTATATATATATATACGTTTATCCAGGAATTTCCCAATATTCCTGGTGAAATACCAGTAATAATTCTCACCTTCAGCTGGCATAATTGAAAACTGAGCTTCCCATCAGAAATACTGTATTAATTATTACAGTATTTTAGAACAGGAAAAGATATACATGATATTTTTTTCTGTGACAAATATTCCCTGCATTAATTACATCCCTAGTGGTATATATTTCTCCTTAAAATATATCTAAACTACTGTATTGCGTAGCTATATGATTTAGTGCCAGGTAATAATATTCTTGATGGAAAGCACAGAATTTACCTCTCAGATCTGATGGCTTATTTAAGTTTATTCGTGCTACCTCCAGACAATTTTATTCAGCCTGGGAAAGACCTCTTGCAGTGAAGTGTATTTGGGGTTTTATTTTACCTCTCCAGTAAAACAAAAAAAATGCTCCCCAAAACTTAAAAAAAAAATTGTCTGGAGATAGCAAGGCTAAAAAATATGTCACTGGATTGAAAGGTTGCGTTAATGATGTGTGATTCAAAATATTATGTACAGTACAAATATCTGCTGGTCACGGTTGGAACATGATAGATGTGCGTTTAAGTCATTTGTGCCTTTTTATGTTTGTGAACCTTCAGTGGAATTCCTGGACATATTTATGCTCAGTTCCGTGTCTTAACTTAGATTTATTTCTACAAGAAGAACTAGAAACAGAGGAAGATCATGTTTTCCCTTCCCACATCCCTCCTGCAAAGCAAAATTACTTAAGATTTTATTTTCCTTTATGAGCAGTATTTGCAGGAAGAACGAGAAACATGGCAATATTCTGCACTGTCATTATCCTTCCCGCAAAAACAGATTACAGTTATGACACAGCATTGGTTGTAAGTTTGTTAGTGTATCGTGGTCCTTATTTATACATTACTGATACAAGCTTTTACAGAAGAATGCTTATATAGATGTAAATTATATGTAGCCATGAACTGAGTGTATAACTGAATTACAATAGCTACATTACTAGACAGTTACTATATTATCACCACAATTAAAAGTTTTCTGTATAAAACCTAAAGTATCAATTTACAAGAAAGTTTATTATGTCTTGTTACCAACTCAGTCTTAAGTGTTTTCATTCTCAGATTATATACTTATCACATAAAATTACAGAAACTATTATCTGACTGGAACAAAACTGAAATGACACTTGGAGGGACATGAACAAAGATAGTATGCTACTGATTTAGAGAACTGGAGCAGGAGAAAGATAAGAAGCACATGTCACATAATTAAGTTCAAGCTGATGATAACTATGTAAAGAAGGGGATGTGAATTAGGGACACACCTAGAACTAAGAGGAACATAGCTAGAATAAAAAAAAAAAAAAAAAAAAAAAAAGGGTGGCCAAGCATGGGGTGTCCCAAGAAGATCTCTTCATGGGGGTACAAGGTATTCTGGAAATTTGGTGTGACCATGCATATTTTGGGGGGTGGCTAGTGCCACCCCAGCCACCCCACTGGCTATGTCGCTGATGTGAAGGAAGGAGTGCCATTAGAGTAAACGTTACAACATAAATCATTCTGATGTCAGCAATGTCTTTGAGCATCATTACACATTCATTCATTCATTCATGATCTAATCCAGTGTTGCCCCATGAGAAGCATAGCAACTTCAGATACACCTTTTTGGCCATCCTCCCAACCATGAGAATCAAAAATAAAAATGCTGTTTACATTTCCTCAGGTCGTACATTTTTCATTAAGGTGTTCCAAGGACACCATAGTTATCTTACACTGTACATCTTTTTTTTTTACTTTGCATGATATTTTTTCTTTTTTGGCAGTTTCAGTATGCAATGGGAACATGATATACAGTATCATTACACATGAAATTACATACCTGTTTTTTGTCTTAATATGAGGAAACTGGCTATGACCTGAGGATTTGTGTAGTAAGCTACATCAGGTCCTAAAAGTACAGTGCTAAAATAGTCTCTGTGCAGTAGGAGGTGGAACATGTGGCAGTGAGGTGTGTTTGTGTGAGGTATAGTTGTGAGGTGCGACTGAGGTGTGGCAGTGTGACATGTGGTAGTGTTTTCTACTGCACATAGATGTTTCTAACATCTTGTAGAATACTATGAGCTGGAGCTGACTGCTTGGTAACAGTCAGATACTGGGTGAGCAGGAGGGAGTTGAATAGGTGCCTTCGGTAGAAGCAGGGAGAGTGGACCAGGAGTGAGGGAAGACCAAGAGCTTCACTAACTACATGAAGGAAACTAGAGATGGAAATGAGGCAGTAAGCATAGAGAAATGTGAATATGGAGGTAAGGGAAACTACACCACACAGAGATGGAGGAGCATTGCCCACAAAGGCATGAAGGAAGGCCAAGGCTGCCCTAACCAGCTGATGGAAGGAAACTAGCAATGAAAATGAAGCAGAGAGCATGGAGGGAGAAATGTTACAATGTTGTGAAGGTAGGGGAAGGACTTATCCACATACAGGATTAGGGGAATGCTGAAATAAGTGTGAGGGAAGGCTGAGAATAACCTCACTAGCTAATCCAGGGAAATCAGAAATGGAAATGAGGTAAGAAGCAAGGAGGAACCTGACAATGATAATATGGAGTTGCAGGATATCAAGAAGAGGCACTGATGATATAGTATAGAGAAACTTTGAAGTTTGGGCAAGGAAGACAGTCAGGGAGAAAACTACTGGGACACAATACAGTGCTATCATCTGACTTGACACAGCCCTGGGAGTTGAAAACTTTGATGTAGAGTTCAAAGGAAAGTCTGGGTAGATCAAAACAGGATCTAGGGATGAAAATAATACAGGTATGCTGAACAGAGTGGATGAAAATGATGTCATAAAGAAAGTATGGGAGCACTATATTAACATCAAACTAATATATATAACCTCATGAGTAGAAAATTGTAGGTCAGAGACATAAAAAAGGAAATCCAGCTACATCAACACAAGTGCTAAGGATGAGGGGAGAACTACTGTAACAATATGAAAGAGACTGAATAATACATACAGACTGAAGAGAGAGGGCAAAAATGTTAGAAGGAAGCTACAGGAATACAGTACTGGTAGTCCTCGATGCAAGTCATGGATGTCTTCCATAATCTCTTAATTAATTCCCTGCAGTTCATAATGTAAACTGAGGACTTGTCAGATCAGTTCTATATGTACCAATGGAATTTTTCAGGCAATCTGTGTCTTAATTATAGAGGACATACTCTTATGGCTGCAGTGTCTTTCTGTGAATGAAGAAAAAAGGGACTCATAAGCTCCATCAATTGACGTAAACTGAATAAAGCAACCTGTCCCAGGCAAGAGTGCATACAAAGTGCTTTATTCTGGGTCAAGACATTAATCGTGTTAATTTTTATAATTTTATGTGTGCTTGGTTCTTGGCCTTAATAAAGTAATCAAACTCAGACGAAAGAAGATGGATAGCTGGTTATTTGCAGCCTCGGATTATAATAAAAATTAAAAAATATATATATATATATATATATATATACTGTAATATGTTTTCATTACAAATGGTTTACTGTAAATTGGGAGTAGCTAGCAAGTCAGATTAAAATATAGCAGTAAAAAAGTAATGGGCATTTTTTCTGCCTATCACCGTCAGCATAATAGCAAAAATGAATGTCACAGAAAATATTGAACCTGGCAATATTTTTGTAGTTTGCTGTAGGCATAATAAAAGTAGAAAAAAAAATTAATGGGCAATTTTTTTTATAGTGTACTGTGACAATAACAGTAAATGTAAAAAATAATGCAAAAAGCTTAGCAAAAACAATGAAAAAAAGAGTAGGCCACTTTTCTGTAATATAATACAGACCTTAGCAATAATACTGTACTGGCAGTAATAATAATAATGAAAAATGTCAAAATAAATGTCAAAAATGGGCAGCTTACAAGGACTTACTGTACTGTATCATCATAAAACCCAATATGTCTCCGAGAAACACCGAGCCTAGTACCTAAACCTGCCCAGGCCCCTAAGTCTCCCCAGCAAGGCCTCCTCCAGGGGAATACTATCAATGGGTGAGACATCATCATTCTGCAGGTACTGGTAATCGTCTGTCATGTCACCGCCTCTCGTTGCAACCCCTCTTGCCGCCCCCACACCAGCCTCTTCCTGCAATACATTTAAATCATAGTGCATTTGTTTTAATTTGGTAATGGCCCTTAACTGCTTCAAACTCAGTTAACTTCTGCATTCTATATGGTGTTTATTTCAATCTGGCAAAGATCCCTCTGTGCGTGTGTGTGCGTATGTGTGTGTGAGAGAGAGAGAGAGAGAGAGAGGTAATGTCTAATTTGGTATCTTAGTTGTCACCCCATCCCACATGAAAGCTGGTCAGTGTGTGTGTGTGTGTGTGTGTGAGAGAGAGAGAGAGAGAGGCAATCCAATCTCTAATTTAGTATCTCAGTTGTCACTCCATCCCACATGAAAGCTGGTTAGTGTGTGTGTTTGTGTGTGTGTGTTCATCCCTACTACCCACCCCTCTACCCGTCCACCCTACCCTACTCTGTCACCTACCACAGTCTCCCACCACCCACCCAGTCACCGAAATTCTCTTAATATGCCCCACCACCCACGGCGCCCACCCACATGCCTCCCAGCCCGCCCACAACGATACTCGGACCACCCACTTACAGGCCTACCCCCTACCCACCCGACCCATCCCGCCCATTCATCATAGGAGTATCTTAACTGACGTATTTATTCCCAACAAAACTGCGGCACTATTTTGTTATATATATATATATATATATATATATATACTCGCAAAACACCTATACTTATTATATTCATAGATTGGCTCTGACACGATACTAATTCATGAAGAAGTACTAAGAAAAAAGGATGTAAGGCCATAGCATTATCTTTTTCTGTCAATGAGCAACGTGAGAGATGCAAAATGAAGAAAATCTGGGGCAAGTTATGATGAAGAGAGTGTATTTCCAAGTCAATTCCATCTTGACTAAAAGTGGCAAACTTCCGTATTGCGAGTAAAACTGTTAGTCGTTACGAAGTCTGCCCCATAGACCACGCCACAGACCACCCACCGCCAGACCTACCCCTCTCCCATAGCCTAGACCACCCCTGTAGACCCACCACCATCAGGCCTACCCTCCCCTCCCTCCCTAGTCCCCATAGACCACACACCATCAGATCTACCCCTCCCCTTTTGGTTCCCCCTCACCATCCATACACCACACACACACACACGCTAGACCCCTCAGACCACCCAACACAACGCCTACCTCCCATATAGACCACCTACTATCACAGACCCCTACAGACCCCCCTTCTCTAGGCCCTCCTTACAGACCACCCATCAGACCTACCCACCATAGCTTAGACCCCCCAGGCCACCCAACACCACGCCTATCACACATAGACCTACCCTTCATAGCTAGACCCATAGACCAGCCAGATCTACCTCCTATAATCCTCCCATCAGACCTTCCTTCATAGCTTAGACCCCCCCAGACCATCCAACACCAGAAATAACACCTTTTCATCCCCCGCAGCAAACTACACCCACCCAAAACACTACTCCCCCCTTCCACAAATTTCCCCCCATCACCCCCGGTTCATTACCACTGCGACACTGCTGACTACTCCCATCCCCAACTATGAGGCTGAGAGAGAGACGAAAAAGAAATCAGCACACACACAAGAACACACACTAAACACAATACTGTATATCGATACTGGCAAACACACGTCACAGCCAAAACATGTAGCTCTCATACTCAAAGCTTTCACACACACACACACACACACAGAGATTGAGAGAGAGAGAGAGACAAAGAGAGAAAAAGAGAGAGAGAGAGAGACCCATTTCCGTCCTTTTCATGTTATTCAAAAATTCCGATTAATATTATGCAGTAACTGAAGATTTAAACGTACTCGAAGGATGAGGATGAGAATGTAGGATTTCTGGCTGTTTCTGCACGTACTCTGTTCGCTTTAAATTGGCGTAAAATTGGCGTCATTCCACTGTGAATGCTGAGCTATAAGGAGGGTCCGTATTCTCGTCAGTTGAGGAAGCTCCCTAACACCTCTTCCTAAGCGATTTATTTTGTTTATTACACTTTACTCTCCTCTGTATTGCGTAAATCCTTCCAACATCGCCATACCCCGCATAAATACCACACAAAAAGATAACAACCAGCCACATCCAAAAATAAGTTGCTGAGGAAGAGGTATTAGGGAGCTTCCTTAGCCGACGAGAATACTAGCCAAGGAATTAACACTTGAATATAATGCTAGTCACGAAGAAGAGCTATAGGAATTATGTAAAGCTGTAATGCAGTCGTATTCCACCACTGAGCTACGGGAAATAAGCTGCAAAAGGACAAAAATATCCTCTAGGTTAAAGTGTGAATGAAATAGGTGAAAAATTCTCAGGTACAACAGGGCTGTGTTCTTGAGTTCATAATTCTATGAATAAAGGTAAAAAAAAAAAAAATCTACCTCACCTTGCTCACCTGACGACCACCGCACTCTATGAAGTATGTTGACCAGTTGTCTAGTTAAATGATGGTAAACCGTAATTTTTAGCACGTAAAATTTAAGCAACACACAAACACACGCGTCAAGCCACTGCCGGTACGCCGCCTCTGCAGCTCTGCACCACCTTCTTAAGTTACCAAACACAGGAGAAAACGTGAACATTTAATCGTAAGTAGAAGGATCAGAGCTTCACTTAAAGCATACTCAGGTGTTACGTAAAGAGACCAGCTCTCTGAGGATCACACTTATATAATTGATAGAATCTAGCCTCCTACCCGTTATCGCAACGTTTGCTCGAAGAAACTGGAGCACTTATAAAATATCTTGTTAAGGCACATTATTGGATACCAGAGTCTTTCACTGCCAATCACTAAAATTTTCATCGTTTTTGGATAAGACA